>JAPMOQ010009896.1:305015-315963 GCA_026543055.1 Argiope trifasciata
ATATTGTTGATGAAATTCAAAACAACTCCATACAAAAATGGTTTTATAATTATTTGCTGTGCGTAGACTCCTAGAAAAGCAATATATCACAAAACAGTATTCTATTCTAGCGACACTTCAAAAAAATATAAAATAACTTCAAAAAAATATCAAATATTCTTTATATCAGTGAATAACTCTTTGAAACATTAGAAGAACTTTTTTCTTTAGCTATTTATTTTATCATTACTTCTTCACCAAATTTATCAAGTTTTCTTTCTTCTCCGGTTTTAGTAGAGCTTTTCATTTCATTATTCAATCACGCGTTTACTTCAGACCAAACAATGAACATTTTCTGGTTTATGTCCTGAAAATGCCATAATCATGTACTTGCTCTTCATTCATTTAAAATTATATCTGCTGCAAAATATTTTTGATTAGAACATTTCAAATATTCTTCTTCACATGCAGTTCATAAGTTCTTCATTATAATCAGAGACAGTCTTCTTTACAAAGAATCCTGGGTGCAAGAAACCCTTTGGAGCCCCAAGTTTTTTGTAAAGTAAAAAATAAATTACAAGCATATTATATTATACTGTTGCATGTCTATCTGTTAAAGATATTATTATATATTAAAAATACTATATATATATATATATATATATATATATATATATATATATATATATAAAGATACTATTTTTTTGCATTGAACTATTTTTGAAAAATTGTAATATTTTCCTATTAATAGTACAGCAAATGCATTTAAGCTTCTTCAAGCCTTGACGAACGACAATTCTTCCTTATTTTTAATTTGCTGAGTTTAATTTGCTATTTTTTTATATCAGTGAATAAGTTGATATATTTTTAAATCTAACTTCTGTCTGTACAACGACAGTATCAATTACTGTGATATTTTTAATACCCAAATTCTTTTACTTCACTTTACTTTTAAAAGAAATTATTCGTAAAAATTGACTTCCTTTAATCTTTATTTTAAATGCAGTAATATATATAATATATGCAGTAAAATATATAACAATAAATACGGATAATTTTTATTTTGTTTACTCTGAGGTATTTATCGGTTATTTTACTAGTTTATGTACTAACAATATCCTTTGTTTTAAAATGTAATTCACAGACCAACATTAAAGGAAATTATTAGTAAATATTGACTTCCTTTAAAATTTAATTTAAATACAATAACAAATATATAACATAAAAACAATATATAATAATAAGTAAAGATAATTATTATTTTGTTTACTCTCAGCTATTTGTCGTTATGTTATTTAATAAAAATTAACTATGAAAACGCAATTATAGATGTAAAAGCATGTAAACATAACATGTAAATATTCTAAATATTTTACATAGAACATGTAAATAAATTACATATTCTAACAAAGCATGTAAACATAATTATGGAAAATATTATTATTATTATAGATAGTAATACTTCCTACATTATAGCATTTTATGAAATAATTTTTTCATAATGCGCTTGATTAAAATAATGAATAATGGCTATTACTAAGCTGTTAAATTTCTAAAGTGCGAATAAATGATTTTTCATTTAGAAACATTTGACATTACTTTAAAACAATTAAACCAGCTTACCCTACCATGCGGAGACGGATAAAATCCTTCAAGTCGTATGGTACTTAACTATTTCTTTTTCAGCTCTTTATTTTTAGGAAAAGCAAAAACACTTACTATTGAGGCCATTCCTGTAATTTAAAAATACAATTTGGAACACAACATATCATAGGTATTTCCATTTCTGGTTTTTAGTAAATCCAGATGATTTTTCTTGCAAACCAGAAAAGGCGCTCTCTGTTTACTCAGATGCAGAAGGACCACTTCTTTTTTTTGTTACTGCCGACCACCCCGCCACCACTGGCTAAGAAATGGCGTGGGAAAGGAAGATTTCGTTTCTTTTTAGTAAACTTGAGGGTGAAATTCTTCCCTTGGTCCCCGAATTGACCATCACACCTTTACGTCTCGTGGAGACGTCATGACTTCCTGTGACGTAAGTATTCTGGCCTTGTCTATCGGGGACTGTGGTCAACCACGACCTTCGCAATGCAAAGCCTCTCAGCTCCCACGCTTTCAGCCCGTGACGTCACGAGGTAGGACGAAATCTCTAGAAAATTCTGAGCGCAAGTAGTGCAATAGGGTGCGGTTAGTTCAAGGTAGCTGTAGTGCGGTGAGAGTTACGTTTGAAAGTCTTCTGATCTTTTTTTTTCTCATATTAATTTTAATTTATCATAATAAAGATGCCTACTATGTGCTCCCTTCCTAATTGTAATGGTAATTACTCAAAAAATAACTCCTATGTTACTTTTATATTCATTTCCAAGCGATGATAACTGGCGAAGAGCATGGATCTATTCAATAAAGTGGGATAATTTCGTGCCAACTAAATATAGTAGGGTAAGTTTGATTTTTTAAATAAAGTTTTTACTTAATTAATTCCTTTGAATTGGAAACATTTAAAATTAAATATATAATTTCCATTTATCTTTGTGTTCACTCTACATTTAGTTGCTTATGCTTCCAATTACTATCATATTGTATGCTTAATCCAAATGGAAAAATTTCTTTGTTTTATTGTTATTTCTGATAGTCTTTTTTTATATTTATTCTTAATATTTAGAATGTTTCGTATTGGTATCTTTTTTATTATACTTCATACATATGCTTTTACAATCCGATTTAGGCCTTATTTTTGTTCGTATGTGTAGGTCTGTGCTAAACATCTTCAACAAAATCAGTTTTTAACCGTTAAAGAAGCATTTAATGCTCGTACTGGAGAATTTATTCAAGTACCACTGGAGTGTAATAGGTAAGTGTTTTAGAAATTTTTAATAAATATCACCAAAAACTTAAAAATCTTAAGTGATTCATTAAGTGAAACCAAAATCTTAAATGATTCATTGTTATTATGCTCTTTATAATAAAGGTTTAAAACCATCTAATGAATAACGAAACAATTTTTAATTATATGTATCATGACTATAGATTGATTTTATTTATATTTTGTTTTAGAATATTATTTTTTTAAAAGTTAGAAATAGCTGTAAATACAATATGAACTGCATGTTCATATAATCTTAGAAAATGTAGTTTTTATTTTTTTATCAATAAATCATCAGATTATATATAAAGCTTTATTATTTTTAAATGTCATTAGTTATACGCAATTTTTAATTATAATTGAATGCAACTTTTCAAAATGCCTGAAACTTTTTAGAAGCCATAACATGTTACTGTTTTTAAGTCCATTTTTCATACACATACAACATTTGTTGTTAACTTTCAATTTATGTATTCAGAAAGCATCCATTATGTTTTTGGTTTTAAATTTTAATAAATTACCAATTTTTTTTATCTCTTAAATAATTTCACTTTTTTTCTAGGCTTTTACCTGGTGCTGTACCTTCAATTTTCTCTAATTTACCCTCATACTTTTGCTCAGAATCAAAAGCAAGAAGAGAAATTCCGATGGATAGGACAACACGTAAAGATATAGAAAACTTAAAAAGCAGTCTCCAGTGCATAGCAAAAAAAAAAAAAAAAAAAAAAAAAAAAAAAAAAAAGGAAGTGATCTAATTTTAAAATTTAAAAACTTTAAATCAAAGACATGGAGTATAATTCAAAAACAAAGCCAAATATTTTTTATTTGTTTAGACCAGCCATACTCAACCTTTTTTTTATAGGGGCCACAAACACGTTTCAGTCACGGTAGCCCGGGCCGCAAGTAAAAAATAATTAGGTGTATAAATAAAAAAGTAATATCAACTTAATGAATTATTTAGTTTAATGTAAAAAAGAACTTTTAACAAAGATGCTTACTTACTTATATGTATATCTAATGAGACTTTTGGAACTGAGAGCATTTTTTAAAAACTTTATCAATATCTGGCTTGTCCTTGCATGCTACTCTTATTATATCATCCAAATGGGAATCTGTCAGTTTATTTCTATATACACTCTTTGTGTATTTCATCTTTGAAAAAGATGATTCGCACACATACGTTGACCCAAAAAATGTTAGCATTATTTGGGCACATCTTTGCACGCTTTTATATTTTTGGGGAACAATGCTCCAAAATTCCACATATTCCCTTTTTTCTTTGAAAATTACTTCCAGGTTGGTGTCATTTTTAAAATCAATAAATTCATCAAACAACTCCGAGTAATTACAATTTAAAACTGAAGCCAACTCAGAAATAGTTGGTGTCTTTAAATGCCATGGATTTTCTACAAGTAACAAACAATTTTTTATTTTTCTGAGATCTTGAAACCTTTTTTGAAATTCGTTTAATAGTGCAGTTATAAAATTTGAAATTATGGAGCAGTTTTCTTCTGAAATGTTAATCCCGTCCTCTCTGGTTTTTATAATAGTTGGAAAATTGTGCAGCTGTTTGTTCTTTATTTCATTATAATAAATACTTAGCTTTTCCTCAAATGCAAACACTTTATTTGCCATATTGGACACTATGTTATTTTCGCCTTGTAGACTCTGATTGAGATTGTTTAGTTTTTCCGTAATATCACATAGAAAACCTAAAAGGCACCACCATTCATCGTTTTGTAATTCTGGGTACCCTTTATTATTTTGCTCTAAAAATAGGATTATTTCATGGCGTAATGAAAAAAACCTTTCCTCTACTAAGCCATCGCACCGAGGTATGCAAAAGAACGTCGCTGTGCTCACTTCCCAGTTTTTCAAGAAGGGTTTTAAATTTTCTGTGGTTCAGTTCTTTTGCTCGTATATAATTGACAATATTGACAACTGTTTTCATTACAGCTTCTATTTCTGGTTGTACAGCACGGACCGCCAAGTTTTCTTGATGGATAATACAATGGAATGTTATTAAATTGCTGCAATTATATTTTTTCTTAAATAATGAAATGAAGCCATTTTCGGATCCAGTCATTGAAGGACAACCATCTGTACACAAACACACGATTTTTTGCACATCAATTTCATGATGTTCTAAAAAATTACAAATAGTATCAAGGTAATCCGTGCCTCGGGTTTGACCTTTCATTGGCAGTAATTTTAAAAAGTTTTCATGAATTTCAATGTTTTCTGTACAATATCTAGCAAACACTGAGCACTGCGATGTTGCTGAAATATCGGTGCTGGCATCAAATGCTAAACTGAAAAACTTGCATCTTCTTAGGTTTTTTAATATATCATCGGAAATAAATTTAGAAATGTCTTCAATACGCCTGGTGCAGGTTGAATCCGAAAGCTGTATTTTTTTTTATATCAGATACTATTTGTTTTTTGTTACTGTATTTATCAAAAAGTATATTAGCAGCACTAATAAAGCATTCCTTTACAATTTCCGCATCGGTAAATGGTTTCATATGATTACCAAGAATGTAAGAAATTTCATATAATGCTTTTGTTACCGCCGAGTCTTGTGATAATGCCGCGAACATAACATTTTGTTGCTCATGCAATGATCTCTTAAAAAAACTCAATTTCTCATTTCTCAAAGACGATCCGGGAGGAAACGTTTCGTCGAAATCTTTATGTTTTGAAGTGAAATGACGAGAAATATTGTATTTCTTCAATATGATACTTTCCCGACATATCAAACAAGTAGCTGCGTTGTTTTTATTTGGCACAACAAAATAATCAGATTCCCACTCATCTTGAAACAATCTCGACGACACTCGACGACCCCAAATCGACGACACTCCTGACATTATTTTGAAAATAATAGGTATACTTAATTTACAAAACAAAACTATTATTTGGCAGAGGACGCCGATACGTACACAAATTTAGTTTAATAATTTAGATTAAATGTATAACAAGTTTAGTTTCGATCGACAATCAAAGCGACACGCACTTAGGTCCATGGATCTTACGGTCTGGCCACGCGCAAACACGAGCGGCAGGGCGACTTGCCAATTAGTAAAACACACGTCTCATTACACATGACAAGCAATGTTTAGCTTCGCAAGTCGCCCCGCCGTCCGCGTATGGGCGTGATAAGACCTTTAAGGGGATTCCCGACGCCGCGTATTCCGTATCGTTTGCGCAACCATAGATTAGGATAGTTTGCGTTTCCAATTTAAGCAAATTATTGATATCGCTCACATTCCCATACTTCCCGTTCAATTACCAACTCTTTGAAGGGCGCGAAATTTGAAGTTGTTTACAAATAAGTTGTAACTACCTAGTTTAATAATTGGGCCAACCAAAAAGCCTCCGCGGGCCGCAGGTTGAGTATAGCGGGTTTAGACACTTCTCAAGCTCCTAAGGTAAGTCATTCTTCATTAATTTCTTCCAAATTAGAAGCGTGTATATAAGTTGCAGATCAAGATGTTAGAAATCTAAGCAAAATTTCTTTACCATTAGTCGTAAGCAAATCGTGTGCAATTATAGAAATTCTTGATCATTTAGATAATTTTATATATGAATTAAAAGGGGAAGTTGAAGTAGAAGATACAATCCAGTTAATATTAAATTTCATTTTGGAAAATTCTGAGGTTAGCACGCAAGCAATTAATTTTTTGATGGAGCAAGACTCTTTTCTTGGATATAATAAATATGCACGTAACTATTCATCTGATGTAATGATATTTCCATCTTTACTGTATACTATAGTACCATCTGCATATAAATTCCTAAGAGAAAGTGGATATTTGGTTCTGCCTCATCCAAATACTATAAATCATCTGTGTTCAAAATATAGTGTAAGCCCACAATTAGAACGACTAGGCTCATATTTTTTGTTGCGCATGAAATAGAAATTTAAATAACTGATGGATAAAGACAAAATTGTTACTTTATTGCTAGATGAAGTTCGCACAAAAGAATATTTTGAATATAAGGGTGGTTATGTAACAAGCATGTCATATGATTCTGAAGATTCTGCTTCTAGTGCACAAGTTTTTATGGTCAAAAGCCTTGTATCCCAGTATAAAGATGTTGTACATGCGCTTCCAGTGCATTCTAAGTCAGGGTAAATTTCACATGAATTTACTTAAAAAGTTATTATATGATGGGAGGCCATTGATTTTACAGTTATCGGCATTATTATGGACAATAATTCAATTAATAGAAAAGGACTTTTGTTGATCCACCAGAATTATCTTATTGTTATACTCGTCCAGTTAATAAAGAAAGAACATTCTTCCTTTATTAACATTTCTGCATTCTTTCTTTATTATTATTCGCAATAAGTTGTGGACCCTGTTTATTTGTTCAAGTGCATGAGAAGCAACTGGTTAAATAAAATTAATGACGGCAAATGGTTATTCCAACCTAATTTTGATTTGGTTCATGAAATAAAAGAGAGCCAACTTTAAAACAGCTCGATTTTCAACCATAAGAGATTTGTACAATTTAGAATCGGATAGCTTAATTAAATATGGATTTAAATTAAGCCTTAAGTCTCCATCAAATATGGAAAGACAAAATGTTCAGTCGGTTTTGAGTATTTTTAATGAATATGTTGCAGAATCTCTTGTTGAATGAGGAGAAAGGAAAAATTTAATTCATTATAAGAATACATCTGAGTTTTTAAAAATCGTTATTACTCAGTGGCGAATTATTAATATCAAAACACTGGATAAAGTTACACGTTTAAACAATAGGGATCAGGAACCATTTACTTTTGATAAAAAGGTTATTAAAATGTTGTTTTTAGAGAATTTTTCGAAATGGATAGACAATTAGGAATAAATGAATTTTTTTACTGGGAAATTTATAAAAGAAACAAAGACTGCTTTAGTTTAAACTACCAAAGCTAATATGGAAATGTCCTCTTATTGTAAAGATAGTTTTAAAATAAGTTATATTTTCCTTGGCAAGCTTCAAACAGATGACTTGGAAAGTAGGTTTGGCTGTTATCGCCGGTTAGCAAGTTGTCAATACAACATTTCAACACAGCAGCTCTTTGCATGTGAAAAAAAAATAATGAAGAATTCAGTCTTTGTCAAAACTATCTGTTCCCAACAAATATTTTGGTACCTTTAAAATGATACCTTGTGGGTACCTTTTGAAACTGATGATAGCTTTCCGGATTATGATCCAAGCGCTTCAACTTTCACCGACCTTAAAGTAGAAACAGTAGACATTTCGAATTTGTAAGAAAGTCTTCCTGTTTTAATGCAGGATAGTGCATTTTTTTCTATTTCAAAAAAATCCAAGCACTGCCTGCAGGTCCATTAGATAAAGAGATCGAATTGTCCCTGAAAACACGAATATTTAAACAATTGGAATAAAGGGAAATTTTCTGCAAAAACATATTTTAAAGACAGTGTTCTATAATTTTGCAGTATTTCAAAAAGAATATAAGTCTGAATTCCTAAAACTTCCCATCCAAGTATAAAAAGTTGCCTGAATTGCATATTCTATTTTAGAAGAATTTTGCAGTAGTGGAGCATACGATGTAGGTCATCAGTTCAATTCTAGAATCTGAAAACTTGTTTGGGGCTCCACAAATATATTTTTGAATTATTATATTAAGAAAAAAAGGATAATTTAGCTAAAGCTTTACTTCAGAAAAAACTTAGCTATAAAGAAAGCAGAAAAAAGAGAAGAAAATATTAAAATTTCAAGCTAGAAAGAGAGGAGGGATAGGAAAAATATTAAATATTAATCTTTCAAGCATAACCAGTAATATTAGCTTCAATTCTTAATTGATTTTTGTCAAAATTGTTTCTTTTAATATCGTAATTAACTTTATTTGTAAGTTTGTATTTTAACATTATTTAATATTTTAAGTATTTTCATTTGTGTACGTGAAATTTATAATAAAGTTGGAAAACCAAATGTATTTTATTATTGTCTCTGAAAATAAAATTTTTGTGATTCTTAAAATGTATGATTTTTGTTCATTTGTGTATTTTTTTTACTGTTTCTGCAATTGAAATGAAATTAATTATAAATGCAATGAAATATAAAATCAGATATAATAAAAGCTAGTTTATTAAAGTGTATGAATTGATATTATATTAAATAAATACGATTCTTAATGTGAAAAAATAAAAACTGTGAACATAATTCTTTTTGATCAATATAATAACTTGGTATAAAAGTTAAATTTTATATTAATACATTACTTGAAAGTTCATAAGCAATTTGAAAAGCAATGAATTATGCTAATTTATATAAAATACATGTATTACCTACCACTGCAAAAGCTTTAAAGAGTCTTAGTGATTAATATAATTTTGAACTTAATATATTTTCAGGAAAAAGATAAAAGGATTTCTAATAAAATAAAAATACTCCATTGGAACAGGAAGATAATTAGCAATAATACCCCAATGTATACACCTAATAAGTTTACGTTGTGATTTCAATCGTAGAAAATTTAAATGATATTAACTGGTCAGCTGTAGAGGACTTTCAGGTTTTCTGCCTTGTTTCTTTTGCGCATACAACGGGAAAATAAGTCATTTTATGCAAGATAAATGTCTTAACATTAGAAATAATAAGTCGTTTTTAAGTGAATTTAAAACTTCAAGGAAGAAACTGATATTCCGTTCACGGCAGCCTACTCATGTGACGTCACAAACAAGCTGTGAGGTCTTGTATTACGAAGGTCGTGGACCAGCCTTCTTTTAACCCCTTTAAACATATGTGGAAGCATCTAATTACAAGACTCATCCAGCTCGTAAATGTGCTCCTCTGTACAAAGAAATGCTCACGTTGCCTCAGCTTCGTCAGGGCCGGCCATCTGGAGGGGGGTAGGAGTTGCAGTAGTTGTTATGCATCTGGGCCCCGTCACTCAGGGGGATCCCATCTTTATTAAGAATTAAAATAATGTTCTGAGCAATAATAGCTTTTACACGTAATGAAAATATTTCATGATTGATTCCATTTAACTTTCTGAGCATCGACGCCGTCATCAAAAGGAAATGATACCAGTAAAGTTCCTTCTACTCTCTCCACGTGTATCGTGTATTCTTAGCTTTATCTTCAAGATGGCTGGTACCTCGTTCATCCATTTATCTTGTGACAATTTCTAAATCCACTCTCATCTTGTTAATCGTCTATTCCCATAGTGTACTTTGTATGGAAATGAGTACACGAACAAATCATATTCTTGATTATTGTATTAGTTTTATATTTACAAAATATATACATAAAAAACATATCTAAATATACATAAAAAAAACATATATATCAAGTCCGTTCATGGCAAACGACACGACCTTCGTACAGGGTCTCTCGTCCTTATCTCCTCCTTCGTCTTTCACCTTTGGTCCCTTTAGAAGCGTCTCACCCCCTCGAACAGCACGTGACCTTTGTCCCGACCAGTTTGAAACCTTCATCGTTGAGAGTCGAGAGGCGGGAACCTTACAATACCTATTAAAAGGGCGGGGGTGGGGATTGATTTATGATTAAAGAAATCCCCTTCACACCTCCCTTCAAAAATCCCCTTCAGCGCGGTGCTACTTTTAGGCCCTGAGGCTGGGTTCAAAAGGATTTGTAAATCATCAGCTATATACTTTTTTGCATCTAACGTAATATTTTTTAAATACCTGCATCTATGTATGTTTATTTTTATTAATTTACTCACAAAAAGTAAAATGAGTATAAATCGAACGACCCATTCCTAGCAATGCACATTGCATAACTGCTTCACCAGACAAGAATGGAATAAGAAGAATTACGGCAGAAATTTAAATGGAGCAGTCGACGGATTTGGAAGTATACGAAGTTTATAATATATATTATTGTCTAGTGCAAGTATGCCAGATATTAATATAAGATAAGTAGATTTGCAGTCACTTACCTCACCTATTAATTAATAGCTTATAGTACAGCATATAATAATTTGATAATTCATACTATAAACTGCTTAATACTGTAAGATATAACCATGTTCAAGCCTGGGAAACATCCCTCAAGGTGAAAAAAAGGAAAATTATCAGAAAAGAAAATAGAGGAAAAGCTAAACCTCAAAAAGTCATAAGTCAC
>JAPMOQ010009896.1:317414-350314 GCA_026543055.1 Argiope trifasciata
AAGGATGTGCAGGATGTCAGCTAAAGGATGTGCAGGATGTCAGCTAAGAGTTGGTTAACTTGAAGAAGTGAACAAATTTGGCTTTGCCCATTGATGACAAATCGCTATAAAGATTGATTAGTCAAGAAAAAAGGAGAAATTTTTTTCTAAATTAAATTAAAAAAATAATTGGATAAATCTGAAGGAAAAGAAAGAATACACAATTGGGAAAATATGGGGAAATGCCCTTCTTACGTTGCTATATAAACTGAAAACCTAAAACTTTTTTTTATTATTGAAATGGGATTTTTTTAATAAAACTTGAAACATATAATTAAAATTTCATTAAAAGTGTGCTTAAATTTTAGCATGTATTTCAATCCAAAAGCTACTGAGGAAAACGACTTACGTATCTATGTAACGGTAATCCGTTTGAAAGTAATGTAGTTTTGAGACATCAGAGGAAATTTTATTCATATTATTGCATTTTGTCCATCCGGTAAGAGGACTGAAATGCCTTCAGGCTTATTATATTTCAAACACAAAATCATTTCAAACACAAAATCATTATATAATTGATCCCAAAGAAATTTAGAAAAAAAATGTAATATCGAAACTGTACCCGTAAAGAGAATTAGAAAAAATTAAATTTCCAATAGAATTGTTATTCTTCCAATCGATGCTTTGAAGCTGCTATAAAAAGCATAACATCCGTTCTTGGGGCTATTTGTAATTTATTTATGGTATTTCGAAATTAATCTTTCAGCAATTATTCTTTCCTTATGAGCCATTTCAACACCAACAACATTTATCAACTGAACATAAAAAAAAAATCTTTTTTGAAATAACGATAATGTTGCTGTTACTTATGGCCCTTTACAAGCCCTCCGACTGTAAGTTGTCAGCAATTTAAGTCTAAATTAGCGTTCCTTGAATTTTCAGAAGCTCCAACTAGGGCCAAGACTACGACTTAGCTACTTCATGCTTCTCATTCGCTTGCACAACCCCCTTTTTACAGGGAGGCACATTCATGCTACTCACAGTTAGAACAAAGAAGAGGAACAACCATGTCCGAAATGTTATTGAAACCCAATACACCCAGATGACAGGGAAGACGTGCTACCCCTATACCAGAACATCGGTAAATAAGCATAATGAAAACCATATATATTTGTGTTCGAAGTAACTGAATTAAGTAAATGAGTCAAGAAGAAATACGCCAAAAACGGATTAAACTCAATAATTTTCGGTTAATGAAAGTTACTATATTTTAATAAAGTAACTAATTGATGGTTCCGATGTTAATCATCTGAAGTATGTAAGAAAGGATTATTGTTTCAACACAGATAAATATTGTACGACAAGAAATATCATATATGTTTGCATAAATTCTTTGAAAAACTAAGTGGAAATTAATAAGATTGTATTAAAAAGCCTTATATTAAATCATTCATTAAATATTCAAAATTGCAACAAAAATCATTTCAAATTTCTCCAAATCTCACTCTTGTAGATAACGTTCTAAAATGTTAAAACCTCTTCCAGAAGTAATTTTTATCAGCAACGCAACCAGTTTTCAAAAGATCATACAATAACAATTTTATGACCGCGTAATGACTCGATCCAGTTAGTTAAAAAAAAAGGGTAGCATCGAATGAAAATCTCTTTATTTACAGCGTTATGTTCATAAAAAAAAAAAACTCGGATATTAACATTTCAGTTGAACCTTGTGTCAGCGCATCATTTTTGAATGTCTGTCTTTCAAAGTGTGGGTGCATACCATATTTTAAAAACACAAGCGCAAAGATTGAATTTTGAGGTGCGGTCGTTACCTCGGAGCTGTAGACATACAACAATTTCTGATCCATTAAAGAAGAACACGGCCCTTTTCCTGCCTACCTCAAAAGGTTCGATCTGTCTGAGAGTGGCCAGGGCAATTGTGGTGGGATTGGCACGGCACTTCATTATGCCTCGGAATGCATTCCCACAATCTCTTAGCATATATAAAAAAAAACCACCACTAAGCCATGGACAAGAGTGCTTAAAAAGAGTCGCCAGCAATTTTACTTCCAGGCAAAAAATTCACAAAATAACCAAATTTATAAATGAAAAGAGACATGCCTCTCTTACTCTCATCATTAAGTGTCTATTGAGAAAAACTTAGTGAAAAATGAGCACACCAGTCTCTTCCTTTTCCTGTTAATCAAATAATTTTCCATCTGATTTCTTAACTACATCTTCATCTACTATATCATAAAAATAAGTGAACACAGAATATATGTATTATTTTTTGCTCATTTTATCTCCCAGCATGTTATGATTTCAAATAATATTTGCAAATAAAAAAAACTTTTGTAAATGGTGTGGGTGTGCTGAGTTTAAATGCATCAGTCCACTAGGTTTAACTTCTTCGTTTATTGCTTGATTAACAAAGATGATTTTTGCGAGTGAAATTTCATTGATGAAGCAGGAGTTTAAATGACTTGGAGATTGACAGTTGATATTCAGTTCATCTTTCCTACCTTCGTGTAGTACCTTAGGTTCCTCGCATGCGATAATGCTTGGTGCTATAAAATCGTTCGCCCCTCCGTAGACTCACTGGTATAGGAGTATAGTAGTGTTATCTTAATAAGCCAGTAACAGCCAATAAACATTGATTATCGCTTTTGTCTAGCGGATATGTTACGTGGCTGCAAGTCACACGGTCGCGAGTTCGATCCTTTGCGAAATCTAATCCTCAATTTGGCGCGACTCCTCAATACCTTCGCCACATATATTCTCAGTACAAAATCTGATGAAATGCAGGTGATATCTTTCTTTAAGAGAAGGGAGAATATACTTGGTTTGTTTCATTCAATTGGTGGCGATCTCCTGAAGTTTCCTTGTATCCTTTTTAACAAGCGCACTTGTGTGAAACCGCAAGCCGTTGACAAGCAATAATCACAAAATAATGTACTACAGAGCTTAGAATTCACGTGAATCAATAACCAAGGAGCGTAGCGTCATGAAAAGTGCTTAAATTTGAAAACTGTTTTTAAGCATCTTAAAAGTGCTTAATCTTTTGGAAAGATGCTTAAAAAGTGCTTAATTTTCACGTGAAGACGAAGAAAGCTTT
Organism: Argiope trifasciata; assembly: GCA_026543055.1. Classification (NCBI taxonomy): domain Eukaryota; kingdom Metazoa; phylum Arthropoda; class Arachnida; order Araneae; family Araneidae; genus Argiope; species Argiope trifasciata. Next base: position 320,509 of record JAPMOQ010009896.1, read on the forward strand.
TCATTGTTTCCTTACAAGCTGAATAGGATCATTCTAAAGCACATTCGTAAAAGATCAGATATATCAAAAAAAAAAAAAAAGAACAAGAGGGAATAATTTGAAGAAGTATTCAGGGGGTTCCGATACATATTAGGATAATGCTGAATGATTCCTCTCCCCCCCCTCTACCTTCTCTTTCTTCCTTTTTCTTCAACCATGTGCATTACCATTTATCAAAATACTGGAATAGTTCATCTGAAAGGAGCAGTACGAAATGCCACACTCATTGAGAATCGAAAGACATTCCAACCTCAATTTTTAATGTTTTAGATGTTGAAGAATATATTTAACTTATGTCTGGTAGGTATATATTTAGACTTTTATCTAATGTGAAAGAAGAATATACTATAGAAAAACTATGCCTTATTGTAAAACAGAAAAAATACTATGCTTATAAACTAAGTAGTTTACGTATGCAGGCTCATACAGAGGTGCTTAATTTTTGAGATTAATTTGCTTAAAAAGTGCTTTTTTTTTTCGGCAGTTTCTCACTAAGCACCCTGAATAACGACAAACTCCATATTGTAAAAAATTCTTCTTTCAACGTGTCTAGCTATTAGGAATTTGTTTGCATGCATTGTATTATTTCGAACTTTTGATAGGAAAAAATTAGCTTCCATTAGATTTTGATAAGTAGATTTTTTTTAATTTTTTAAATTTTAGTCTTTTTATTCCATGTTTTTTTTTTAACAGAACTTGTCAACTGTCAATTATAGCAGAGGATTCAACTGAAAAAATTATTTGTTGTTTTTTAGATAAGTTCTTTTTTTAAAAAATTGATTATCGTGCTTATTTAGCGCATAACACATTCCTGAATCTAGAATTCTATCTTCAGTGTAACAAGCTATAATCGTATCGGTGCAACTTTTTAGAAAATATATGAATATGCTGCCCCTGAAGGGAATAGGCGTTTGTGAATGAGTACCATGTAACAGAATTTATAAAATCTGAATATAAATTGCTTTTATAAGACGAAATTGCTTCCATTTTTTTTCTTATGTTACCTTTTTCCGGAAACTGAAACACATTTAAATTCAATGCATATTCTCCCTCTCGACTTGAGAGTTTTTCATTTTTTTATTTTCTGTTTCCAGAAATTGCTTTTAATATAATGTATTCAAGAAAACACAAATTCTTTTTTGTGCTTCACATTATTCATAAGAAAAACGTAGTTTCTTTTCCAGTTTTCTTTCGTTTTTGTTCGTTTTCTTCTTCATGTGTTTCCATTTCATCAGCAATTTATGCATCAAAATTTTGATGCGAAAAACCACTTCCCTCTTTTCAATTATATTTTATTAACTTTCTGTATCACAAATTACTTTTATGTTTGAAAAATAATAACTAATAATTAATTAATAGTAATTAATAAGTTTTAAAAGGTAGGATTCATTTCTTAAATAATACTTTTATTAATAAATGCGTATTCATTAATTTCATTTTCATTAATAAATCATATTACATGAATGTACATCTACATAAATAAAAATAAATGTTTGATTGTCTGTCTCTTATGCCTTCCTAAACCGTTTATCCAATTGCTATGAAACTTGGTCATCTTATTGTTTACACTTACGGAATGGTTATAGGAACAGTACAATTATCTAAAATTTAAAAAAATTTAAAAATTTAAATTTTTTTTTAAATTGAATCTCAATTGCATCTATTTATCAAGAATTTATCACCAAATAAATCACCGAGGGGACAATAAATTCTGTAGAAATGCTAAATCCAAGTGAAAGGTTGGTATTTTGTAGCCATAGTACGCAAATGTTATGCAAGTCATTCTCAGAGGTAACAGCTTTATTATAGATAATGCGTGAAAGATTTGGGGAGACCCATTCATGACTTTTTAAATTTTAATTAAATTTTGGCGTTTTTCGCAATAACTACCAAAAATATTATAGTACAAATAACCTTCTTAATTTTTCACAAATTATCGTTTCGGCTATATTAACGATTTTATGGTATATTTTCTATGTTTAATCCATTTTTAAAGAAAATATTTTAATCGCGTTTTCGAACATTAAATTTGAGAATTCTGAATGAATATTCAACAAATTATGAATGTGATTCAACAAATAGTTTGTTTCATTACTTTTTTGAAAGAGCGCCAAGTTTTACAATTGTAGATGAAGACACAAATCTGATACGTAAAAATGAATATTTGTTTGTTCGTTTTTTATATGCTGTTGTCCCGTTCCTCACTATTTCGATAAAACATCCCCAAATTATTGATTGATTGCACTTAATATCGCCAACACGCCAGCTAGTTTATAAATAAATTATACAATCATTAATAAATGTACATACATAGTAATATTGTTCCTCATTTGCATCCTCATTGTTTGCCCTCTGGGAGCAAGGAAATCTAGCAGGAATGCTACGTTCGTCTGATCATTAAAAGCAGATTATTCCGGCGACAGGTGTGTTGTATTCCAGGACTGAAAGTATGTGGTCAGAAAAGGAAACGTATTGTATGGTATGGTGTGTTTTATTGGCACTAGATCCAATTTAGCACAAGCTGCGCCATCCACAGGAATTTTTAAATAATTCCATTATAAAATGTGAAAATGAAAGAAGGGTGTATTGTAAAAATTTCGATATTGTCGAAAGCTGAGAAGATATATAATTTAACACAATTTTTAATAAGAATGAAAATAAACCTCAAATGTTAAATGCTATGAAATAAAACCAACGGCTTTTAAAAAGTCAATAAGTTTTGAGGTAGGTTTCTCTCCTACTAGGTCTCGTCAATTTAAAATAGGCGAATGAAAGGGAGTTAAACGATCTGAAGTAAAATTAGGACATTCGGTAAGAATATGCGCTATAGAATTAATCAGTCCACAGTTCGGACAATGAGGGGCCTACTCACAAAATAACAAATGTCTATATTTTTTGTGTCCAATAGGGAACCTTTATGCATCCATGCGCCATTTTTTCTAAAGAAATGTCTAATGAGGAATAGACGTGCCGTCAAATGATTTTGGCGTGTAATTTTTGGGAAAATAATAAAACTAAACACTAACAACTCAATCTTCCATTTACTACGGGAAAGTACATTTTGCACTGTATGGTCGTAAATATTTTAGTTATACATGCAACTCAAATGAAAGTAACATTATTGTGACTTGCGTTGTTGCATAATAGATGACAAATAACTTGTATTAGGATTGTAAAGGCTTTATCACATGGTGAAATTTCGTCAGCACTTTTCCGTTTCTACCCTCAGAAACCGGTCAAGTAAGTTTCATAATCGACAACTTTTTCTAATCAGCTAGAAAATGCCCTCGGAAATATTGTCAACAAACGAAATTCAACTAATCATGTGAAACTTTGAAGTGACAGCACACAAATGATGTTACTTCCGTTGTCGTTTGCTGAGGGAAAGTGTCGACGATATTTTGCCGTGTGATAAGGCCTTAAGATGTTCAGAATGCATACTGAATGGGAGTCATCTGCCGAGTGATTTCAAAGCGAGTCTTTAATGTCATTCATCTCTGAAAACAATGACTCGCAGACATAGATGAAAATATGTTTAGAATAGCATGAGCCCAGCATCTTCAAACAGTTAAATGTCTGGAATTCTATGTTTCCAAAATTCCGTTACTGGCTTTTTTACTTATGTTGCTTGCTAACCATTTTGTTTCGATTCATTCCAACTTTTTCCTTGTTCCAATACATTTTTGAATCCACATTAAATTTGACTTAAAATCAATCCGTTGCATTTGAAATTCTTCAATTTTAAACCAATCGAAATGGGACAAGTTCAGTTTATCAAATGAAGTGAAACCTCATGCTAGCAGTTTTGCAAAGCGTAAAATGCGTTTTGATGGGTGGCTTGTCCAAAATATTGTGTCGCGTGCCGTTGGTTCTCCATCCCTGGAATAGATAAGGATGAGTACTATTCATTCTCAGTTTCGGAAACATTTCGCTCTTTAGCGAGTGTATCAGAAGAAATGTATTATACAAATTTAACGAAAGAAAAACATTTTTCATTTAGCAACAGCGAGCTTAGGGTTTTTGAGGTATTAGGAATCCCACGTGTTATAAAAACCGCTTCCTAGCGAATAGCTATCGACATTAAGTACTAGTTTCTGGATGCTGAAACGAACAGCATAATATTTAATGTTTCGAACCAATATGCTTCTGCGGGGCAGTTTTTAAAATAACTAGCGGGTATCCGGGGCGTTGCTGCTGCAGAAGAAATAATCTTGGCAATATCGTTTGGAATTTCAAATGGTTATCTTGTTTCATTAAGAATGATGTATATTTTCTTGTCGGCACTGAATACAAAAAACGCTAAACAAAACGCTAGTATAAAAAGCGCTAAAATTTCATTAAGGTTTTAGTTAAAATTTCAAACTTGTAGGATCGGTTTCCCTAAAACTTTTCGCACACTCTCTAATAAAACTATTGCCTCAGAGAGAAACTTGCAATGCTTTGACGTACAATAGCCACGAAATATTAATGTCTAGCTTGAATTTAGCATCTTTACAGAATCCGTTGCGTATCCTTGGCGAATTATTGGGTGGCTAATTTTTGGTTAAGAGATGGGATAAATAGATCTGAAAATATTTTTTATACTTTAGATGATTGTATTGTGCCTATAACCTTCGCGTAAGTGCAAGCAATATGTCGTCGAAGTTTTATCGCAATCGGATGAGCTGTACGGCACCGCATAAGAGACGTACAGACAAACATTCATTTTTATTTATATAGATTAGACAGAAGATGCGGCAAAACTTTAGATATTTAAGCCCCTTTTTTTAACTCTAGAACTGAGAAATATTTTATTGAGCATTTAAACAAGAAGACTTTCGCTTTATATCTCTTTTTCATTAATTTTTTTTCATCCAAACGTAATCACATACCTTAAATTTCTGATTATAATTTTAAAATGCTTATTGCATTTTTCCCTAATTCAAGAACAGAATGGACACTTGAGTAGTCTCAACCTTCCTTAGGGATTTTACCTTATAATAAATTAATTGCAACTTTAAGTCAGATTTTAAATACCAAACATTCTGTAATTCGGTGAGTTTAGTTTAATTTAGTTATATTAACGTCTTGCTTTAAAGCAATACGAGGACTATTTTGGGACGGACCTCGTCATTTTGAACCACTGTCAGATGATATTCTGTAATTCGGTGAATGGATCCGATGTGGATTACAGTATGAGGATTATAAACATTCACCTTTTTAGCATGCGAGGCCCTGATGTTATTTTCGTTAGGGGCTTTTGAATAATTGATGGCAACAAACAATTGAAGCTCGAAATCATGTAGACAATGAATAAAGCATAGATGGAAGTATTCATCAATATCTTTTGATAGCTTATATATATTTTTTGCCTGGTTTTTTTAAATCCTTAGCTAATATTCGACTGTTATTATGTACGTTTCTTTCAAAGCCGATGCATTTTTAAAAGGTTGACCTGCTTTTACCAGTATTCCTTTATTATTACGTAAACTTCTTTGACAGCAGATGCGTTTTTAAAAAGTAAAACTATGACATCATGGCTGTTATTTTGATGGAATGTAATTTTTTTCGGAGGAAATTAAATAATTTAATTTTTATAATATGTTAAAATCTTTTCATTCGCTTTTAATAAGAGTTTTGATAAAAGTATTTTCTCTTTCTCCCAGTGGACATATCACTCATTCTTAAGTGGGAAACATTGAAGGATTTGACTTCTGTTCTCAGATGAATCCATTATGAAACAACTGTTTATGATCTCACAAATTAGAAAATAAGTTTTAGTTTACAAAAATATTGTCTTCATAAAACAATGCTACCTGGGTTGAAAATTATCATTATATGTATACAGAGCGTTAGAAATCGACAGAGAAGTCTTGTGATTATTTCAAACTGGTTTAAACTGGGCAATGGCTTAAATTGATTAAAAGAAATAATGAATTAAAACTAATAATGATCTGAAATGATAACTTGAAATTTGTGATCGTAAATTTCATTTTCCCCCCTTTTTTCTTTCTTATTTTTACCTGCAAGTAACTAAGATGCAGACTCCAATTAAAGAAGTTTTAGGGATTATGGCAAGGGTTCACCAATCCCTCTAATTTAGATCATATCCCCCTTTCCCTGCGAGTTTCGTTTCATTTTATCACCCACCATCTTCCAGTATCAATGCTGGGATTTCAAATAATTAAAATCGAAACACTTTTGCGTTACTCATTAATATATCAGAGTACTTTTAAGGATGCCATCTAATTGTTATTATAACAAAATATATCCTTCCCTGTTTTAATCTTAATAATTGACTCTTCGATTTTTTTTTTTCAGTTTCAGCTTTTCTCGAATGAAGGGCGTATGGGCAAGAGCAGTGAAGAGCGTCGGTTCGTCGAAAGGGTGGTTTTAATTCTCATTCTTAATTAAAATTTCAAACAACGCAATGAATATTTTTTTAAATATCTTTTAAGGGCAACTACTTATCATCTTATTTAGATCTTAATCATCTTATCTTGAAGAGCAATCGGTTAATATTAAAATTTAAAAAAAATCCTCCGCGAATTCGATATGTTCAGCGAGCACATTGTGGCGAATTGTACACACACACACACATACACAAATTCAGAATCAGAAAAGAGAAAAAATTAAAAATCCCACTCAAAATAAAGTTTTAGACTAAAATTGAAAACCTCGTTAAGTTCTAAGAATTAATTGGCTTCTTAGATCAGCACTATTCCTTATTTATAAAAAGAGGGACACCAAAAATAAAATGTTAATCTCAGTTAATTGTAAAAGACAGCTAAATGGAAATCCGAGATGCAAGTTTTATTCCTCGTTAATAAAATATGCTTTTATAGAAAAGGGTTTTGAAGTAAATTTAGAATAGAAGTTTCCGTTCATGATCTGTTTTGAGGAGGAAAATGTTTTCAAACCAGGTTTGAATTCAAAAAACAGTTGTCATTAAATGTTTCAAAAACATTTGCTATTAAATATTTCAAAAACATTTGCTGCTCAAACATCAATTTTTCAGCTCATACCCGAAAAATTGAATTGCAAATTAACTGAGCTTCATAAAAAGATCTTCTTTGTGGCATTTTTTATTATTTCAATCCCAGTAAGAATATAAAAGCACTTGATGTATTAATGCTCTTGTAATTGATTGCTGCATTTTTAATTACTTGTTAATATTAAATTAAATAAAGTATTTCATTATGAATATTATATTAAATAACTATAATGAAATAAAATAAATATTAAATTACTTTCCCTTTAATGCAGATTTAAAATTAAAAATTCAGTAATTTGACGTGCGAATTGGATTCTTCACTATATGCAAAGAGGTAAATAAACTAATATATAAAAGTGAATTTTTGTTTGTTCGTACGTTATGCGCTGCTGTACCATATAACCGATTGCGATGAAGGAGAATCTTAGGTATCTTTGGAAAAAATGTCGCAAAATCTGTCTTTTGTTTGCTGAGTGAGAACTACTCTACAAACGAATATACGAAAATGGAAATAAATTTTTTTGAATAAATTAATGTGGTTAATATAATTTTTTAAAAAACAGGAAATTAATTAGAATTTAAATTAGACTATAAGACAACACATATAATAAAAATTAGGACTTTAAAAGTATCAACTGGTTTCATTTTAATTTATTCCAAAAATAATCAGATTGACCAAATATTTGATTTGTTTTTCTCTTCATGTGTTTCTGATACATTTTTATATTCTCATTAACGAGTATTTCCTGATTCCCCACATTTCTGTTTGTGACGAAGTCAAAAATCTTTGCTTCTCAGTGTCTTGAATGCCGTGTAAAGATCCAGTACCTTTGCCCTGAAATCTGAGATACCATTTAAAACTTTTCTTGCTTTCCACATTCGATAATTGGCATTTCCGGCCAGATGTGTCATCAACTTCGTGGCACCGTCACAGTGTTAAGGGCCATTCCTACGACGCGTCCATCCTTCAGACGAGCCACGCTCTCCCCCTTCGACCACTCTTGCGGTTTTCTGGTTTTCTTTGATGTCGACTCTACCGACAATTTGTCGATAAACTGCCCAGGCATCAAAGGAGCCAACAAAACCGCAAGAGCGGGCGAAGGAGAACGCACCCCCGTCTGCAGACGGATGCAGGTCGTGTAACCGCCTGTGAAAGCCGTGGTTACACGACCCGAATTTCTTTGAGACAGGCCACGCTTACCCCCATCAGACCTCTCTTGCGGTTTTCTGGGGGCCTTTGACGCCTGGGAAGTTTATCCACAAATTGACGGTAGAGTCGACATTCATCAAAGAAAACTAGAAAACCGCAAGACGGGTCTGAAGGGGGTAAGCGTGACCCGTCTGAAGAAACTCGGGTCGTGTAACCATGGCTTAAGGGTGAGGCGAATACCAGATGGGGGACCCATTCCCCCCAAATTCCGATCCTTCTGCCAATTAAGGGAGACCAGTTAAAGAAACACACGTGCGTTTGTGTCGATGCAAGGTACGAAATTGCATCTTTCAAGTGAAAGAGTGCCACCCCCTTCGGATGTAAATTTTTAGGTTCCCTTATGAGGGGTCATCTATTAGGGTGGATTATCAGCGGACATCCCCACCATTTCCACGGTGAACTGGAGACCGTTGAGGTTCTCCATGTGCAGCTATTGGGTAACAGGGAGCCCAAATGCATCAATGTGCAAATGAGAAGTGGAGTTTTGAAAAAAAAAGAAATTGCGAGATTTTGCGAGAAAAAAAGAGACTTTTACAACTCTTAGATAAATTTTTCAGTAATATGAGTAACAACAATAATGAAGAAATAGTCCAAATTAATCCCTACACACTTAATATTGAAATTAAAAGACCCCGAAATGTTCTTCTCATGGAGTAAACCTGAATTTGTATTCAGATTTCTCATTTCCCACGCCGCCCACAACCTCGAGTAAGCCATATGATTCGCCAATAGAAATCAATAGTTTAGCCTCAAATGCAACTTCCAAAACGTAAACAAGCTACTATCTCTCTTTCTCTTGGTTTCACAGCTCGTCAATCAAGCTTCACCCACTCCATCACCCCTGGTGAAGGACGACCCACCATTGGCCGAGACCCTGCACCCCCACTCCCACTCATCTACAGCTGGATCTGGAAGCCACAGCTAAGCACCCATGCGCTCAGTGAACATTAACAGTGTAGGGCATCTATGCTGCCAGGACATAACTAATCATGAAATAGAAGATAGCCCTCTGCTCAAGGCGGGTGCTCCATCAGTAATGGACAACAAGGGACATGGTGGGGAGAGTCGTCGTGCAGTGGCGAGAAGAGTCGTTCTTCGTGAGACACGGGTTTCTGAGTAAAGTTCCACCCGAATGAAGTTCGGTGGATTCTTAAAGCTACCCCTGTAGTAGCCAGATAGTATTTCCTGTGAAGTTGTTTCTCCGAAATGATTCTAGGGACTTTTCTTATTTAAAATTTCAACTGTGTTGTAAATATTACAATTTTCGTTTAACCTAGATGAGAACGAGTTTTTTTAATGTGCATAAGGCTGTAAATAAAGAGGTTGTCATTCGACGCTACCCTCTTTTTTGATCGAAAGATATCAAGACATTAGAGGCGCTATTTGCCAAATTTTTTTAATAATTTTCCTTTTCATTGGTGTTGTTTGAGATCCAATCTATATAAATGAAAATGAATGTTTGTCTGCATGTTTCTTATGCCTTCCTAAACCGCTTATCTGATGGCGATGAAATTTTGACAGCTTCTTGCTTACAGGTATGGGAAGGTTATAGGGATAGGACAATCACCGAAAAAAAAAATTGAATCTTAACCGCATTTATTTACCAGGGATTCATCTCCAAATAACTCACCGAGGAGATGCAATATATTCTGTAGAAATGCTCAATCCAAGTGAAAGGTTAATATTGAATAGCTATTAAACACAAATGCCATGCAAGTCATTCTCAGAGGTAACAACTTTATGACAGATGATGCGAGAAAGGTTTGGGGAGACCAACCCTGAGGGTTTTAATTTTAATTAAATGTTAGAATTTATAGTATTAGCATTTTACAGTATGAATAATTTTGCACAATCTTAATTTTCCAAAAAATTATTTTTTCATCCATATTAACAATTTTATGGTATAAATATATTTTCTATGTTTATTGAATTTTGAAAAAAAATATTTTAATCACATTTCCTAAAATTAAACTCGAGAATTCGGAAAGAATATTAAACGAATCAAGATATACAATAAATAATTTCTTTCATTACCATTCTGAAAAAACACCAGCTTTACAATTCTAAAAGAATATACAAATTTAATATATAAAAAAGAATATTTGTTCGTATTTTATGTACTTCTTCTTTTTCTGGTATACAGCCCACCACCACGCCACCATTGAACGTAGCAGTATCGGTAGGATTTTATGTACTGTCGTACCGTTCATCCTATTTCGGTGAAACATTGCCAAATAATTGTTTATCATTAATTACATTATTAATAATATCATTTAATATTAATATTATTTTTTCGGCTGCAGCAACTCACCGGGTACCAGCTAGTTCGAAATTAAATTATTTTTGGTTAAATGATTATTATTTAATTAAAGGACTGTAATTGTCATGATTAAAAATTTATCCTGTAGAAAATGAAAAGAATAATGCAATGGAACATTCAGAAATATTACTATGAAAACTCGGACTATTCTCTAAAACATTCAAATTATTTACAAGTTCCGTTCTTTTAAGGTAAATGAATTTTTTTTTTTTAAAAAAGTGAAAAAATCTTTTTTTGATAATGAATTTTTTTGTGTAGCTATATCATATCTACGCATAGCCAGACAAAGCATAAATAATTATAGAATAATACATTTCGTGACTAAAAAAATCGTGCAACTTATCACAAGATATACTCGTTGAACAAGTATCATACTATTTAAATGCTTGTAACCCTATAAATATTTTTTGATTCATTTAGAATGAAAAGAATTTTAAAATGTTTTTAAAATATTTTTATTTGATTTTTGGAAAATCTATTGTACATAATAAAAAAAACCCTCTCCTCAAGTGATTCTCAAATTAAAATGAAAGATCCATTCTTTAAAAATATTCTGGCACTACTGAAAAACAAGAGCTGTAAAACCTTTGGCTTCAATTCGCTAACTGAGTCAAGCGGGCTTGTCTATGACAAGTACCATCAGAAACAAACACACTTTATTATGAATTCAGCATTGATCAATTATTCCTCGTAGTTACTGAATTATTTCCAAGAAATCTACAAAAATAATTTAGTTACTGAGTACTGAAACACTTGGATAAGAAAAAAATGCGCTGCAAAAAAATCTTCATTCTTTGTACTACAAAATAATTATAAAGAATTAACTATTGATATACATTAAAGAGGAAGTCTCATCGTTCTAGCTTTCTATTTATATTTGAATTTATAGTTTCCAGAAAAAAAATCTGTATACTGATTGGTTCCTTTCTTAAATCTGGGTAAATAAATATGAAATAATTTTTACATTTGTTCATGTAAAAATTATTTTCTTCGATATATTATAAAATAAACTTATTCCAAAAAAATTATAAATAAAAATGAAATCTAAGATCGAAAATTCCAACCAATCAAATGTGAACATAATTTTTTAAGTCAATCACGAGACTTCTCAATCCCTCTTTCTCTTTATATATATATATATATATATATATATATATATATATATCATAAAAAGTTTCTCAATGGATTAATCAGATCAGGAGTCCAATTCTTCAATGTTTCCCGCTTAAGAATGAATAAAGTGATATTTCCCCATTGATTGAAAACTGAAAATACATATATCAAAACTGCTATTAAACGCGAATGAAGTTTTTTGAACATATACAAAAATTAAATTATTTCATTTTCTCCAAAAAAAAAAAAAAAAAAAAAACAACAACTACATTCCATGAAAATAACTGCCACGATGTCATAATTCGGCGTCACTTTTTAATAAACACATCTGCTGTCAAAGAAGCGTACGTAATAATAATACAATACTGGTAAAAGCAGATAAAAAATATATGTGATTAAAAGATGTTGATTAATATTGCCATTTATGCTTCATTCATTGTTTACGGGATTTCGAGCTTTTCTTATTCATTGCCTACACGATTTCGAGGTTTTCTTATACATTGCCTTCTATTCTCCAAAAGCCCTTTACCAAAACAACATCATGGTATCCCATGGTAATAAACATATACGAAATTAAATCTAATTAACAAGTACGAAATCAAGATTAAGTGAAATCACTCGGTGAAGTTTGGAAAAAAGGCATTGGCCTTCAGGCAAAATTAGGTGTAGAGTTCTATTATATTAACAAGTGAGTGAAAAGCTAATTGCATACGTTGAAGTCATCTGAATCAAAAGTGCTGGAAACAGAGATGCGACATGATTAATGAAGATGAATAACAGATTAATCATTACATTATTTCCTCATCCTGTATTTTCGTCATGAGGAGAAAATTTTTTCCCTCAAAAAGCGCTATCCAGATTAGAAAACTTATCCTTCATTCTTTGTTTAATTTCTGGGAGTTTTTAATTCCTTTTTTTAGAATGAGCGAAATGAATCTATATAAATAAAAAATGAATGTTTGTCTGTATGCGCTGCCGTACCGCTCATTCGATCGCGATGGAACTTTGAAGACTTATTAATTCCCTTTATTTGTTTCTGTTAAAGAAGGGGGAGAAAAGCATATTGCCAAACCTAAAGTCTTCAATAATAAAGTTTTAAAAAATACAACTAATGTTATTTACGCTTCTGCTGTTTATATCACTCAACTTCAATGGATGTATTCTTTTCTCAATGAGATAAGCATTATTCTTTCTGTCATCCCTAATTAAATAAGACATTTTAAATTTCAAACGATCTTTCCAAAATTGTTCCTTCTACTGCAGCCGGGTACCAACGAGTGATTAATACAAATTTTGATTGTTTTCTTTCTAAAATTAACACAATGCTTTATTTGTTAAAAATGTTTAAAAACATTAGTAACAAAAAAAGAACAGATCGTTCACTTTTTTTCTGTTTGAAGATATAAAAACCTCATTTCATGTATAAAGTCTTGACTAAAAATGTTATCGGATTCCGAATTTGAAGTCAATTCAGCCAACAAGTAGTTTACCGTAAACAACACAAAAAAGATAAACGCAATCACTTAAGTTAAATTGAATTAAAAAAATAGATGGAATGAAGAATTTTTCAAATATGAGTTATTTTTATCTTCATCGTTAGAGAAAAGTTAGTAAATCAATCCATTCATCAATAAATAAAGATGAATGCTTTTCTTGAAGGCATAAGAATCTTCCGAAACCTACCATCCGATTGCTATGAAACGGCCAGTTTATTATTTACATCTACGGGATTATATAGGAATAAAACAGTTATCTAAAATTTAAAAAAAATCGAATCTCAATCCCGTCTATATACCAAGGATAAATCACCAAATAATACGCCGAGGAGATAATAGATTCTGTAGGAATGCTAAATCCAATATTATGCAGCTATAGTAAGCAAATGTGATGCAAGGCACTTTCAGAGGTAACAACTTTATTAAAGATTATGCTAGAAAGTTTTGGTGAGGTCCATCCGGGGGGTTTTATATTCTAATTAAATTCTTTTATTAATTAAATTCTCTAAAAACCTTATAGTATAAATAACTTTGCACCATCTTAATTTTCAAAAATTATCCTTTCAACTACAATCAGTTTTAAAAGAAACTATTATAATCACATTTTCTAGAATTAAATTTGAGAATTCTGAACGGATATTAAACGAATCACGAGATAATAGTTTTTTTTTCACTTACATTCGGAAAGAACATCAGCTTTACAATTCTAGAAGAGTACACAAATCTAATGTATGAAAATGAATTTTTGTTTCTTCGTATTTCATATACCATTCACCCTATTTCGATAAAACATTGCCAAATGATGGATTGAGTGCACTTAATAATATTTTTTTGGCGGCAACAACCCGCCGGGTACCATCTAATTATTAAATAAATATAATTGTCATTATCATTAAATAAATATCAAGTCAGCAGTTTACAGTTACGTGCAATAGTTACTTTCTTCAATTTATTCTCAGTGATAAGTCATTGAATTAAGCTAATTATGACTGGAAAAAGTCAGCAATAATAATTATATACAATAATTATTTTTCAATTATTTAAAGAGTTTTTTGTTGTACAAAACGCATTCCAAGTAAAAATTGCATTTCTTTTAAAAACAAAGATAAATTAAAGCATGAAAAGATACACGATTTTAAACACCATGAAATTCGGTTAATACAATCATTTTCAGTTATAATTCGCGAATTCTTGTTGTTTTTCTTCTAGTCCGGTGGGTTTTCTTTCAACATAATATTTCATTAATTCGGTCATTTGAATTTTATTTTTGCCCATTCGGTGTCTTAAAAATTACAAAAGATTTATTAACTTTGAATTATTTTTTGCAGTCAAGCATCTCCCTCCATAGTATTCTCAAAGTTCTTTAATGAATCATATTTTAAGGGCCTTCATTCATTTCGTAAATTTTCTGCTGCATGACACTTTCATTTGAGAAAGCGCAGATTTTATTAAAAATTAGTCAAATTAAATTTTTATATTTTAAACAATATAAACATTTCAAATTCATCACTTGATTTTGTACTTTGATTTTGATCGTACTTTGTTATTTATTATTTATTATTTTGTATTTGTACTTTGTTATAAATACTTTGTTATTTATTATTTGATTTTGAAATTTTATTGAACGATCAAATTTAAAGTGTTGTATACAAGGCTATGTTTTGATTAGCATTACATATTAATTAAAAACATATTTAAAATTATAATCACATTTAACATTATAAATATAAATTTTGAATTAAAAATTATACATTTCCAAAGTTTAATTTCTTATTTGTTGATTTTGAACTGTCTTTAAAAATTGTAACCGTCTAAAAATAAAATTTTACAATCCTTTTTAGTTTCAAAATCAGCATTCCTTTAGCTCTTTTTTAAAAATCCAAATTCTTTGATAAATGGAATTTTAATTGCCTTTCCGTCCACTTCAAAACAACCAAGTACCACCAGATCATTTTGAAAAGCAAACGCAACATTTCAAGAAAGGCGACTCTAAGCCATCCCAACTAATCACTTGCGAGAGATTTACCACAAAGAACAAAGCTCATAAAACTTCAAGCAAGCAGACACTGATAAAACCAAGGATGCGACTTACCTTCAGACAAAGACTTTTCTTTTTATAGAAGAACGTTTTCCGAGTCAAACTTTGAGTCAGGGCAACCGATGATCAACAATTCCCCCACTTTCAATCGAGCGCCGTTAAATTTCTGGAGGTGAAACGGCGCAAAAACGTTGCAATGAAGAAATTTCCGGAAACGACCTGCCTTCTGAAGCCGGTCTTTGTCCCATCAGATCTCTGCTTTTGCTGGAGGTGCCGATCGATCGATCTGTGCGAGCGATGGGCAATTTGAAGAGTCCTGGGATGAAGAAGAACTAGGATTGGCAGAGGCAGGAAAGCCAGAGAATCTGATTCGTCCTGTCTCGGCGACAGTCACAGGAAGGATGGGAGTGACACCGTGGCCTTTGGGTAAAGCTTGGAGATGTTGCCAGTGCATAGGCAGCGTTGCACTTAACAGAAGACAGTTTTAAACATGAAGCATTAGATGCAGATATCGTGGTTTTCATTTATTCTCTGACTATGGAATCCAACTATACCAGAGGGAGTGCTATCCCTAAAACTTTCTCTCCTACGTTCTAATACAGGTATTTTCCTGAATAATGCCTAGAATAATGGCATTAGAGTACGAGAAATATGAAATATTAATCTGTGATACGAATTTAGCATCATTTTTTCTAAATTTATAATGTAATTCTTGGTTAATCTTGGTTTCTTAATTCTTGGTTTTTCTGATTAATCCCTGGTAATGAGTTTAGTTTAGTTTAGTCATTTTAACGTCTCGTTGTAAAGCAACACTAGTTCTATTTGGGGACGGACCTCGTCAGTTTGAACCACAATCAGATGACGAGGAAGACACCTGAGCTGGTATCCTCTCTCCACAACACACCACGCCAACGTGAGGACGTTTGACCTGACGGATTTAACGTGCAAGAGACCCTTTTGCACCACAGCTCTTCGGTGAAATCGAGTCTCGAACCTCAAACCCCCCCATTCCGAATCCGAGACCTTGCCACCAGACCACCGCGGTCTGATATTGCTTTCTAGGAGTTGACCCACAGCATATAATCATAAAATTATTTTTGTATTGAGTTGTTTTGATAAATACTGAATGATCGAACCGTCGCTACAGCATCACTGGCGGGAACTGTGGTTGGATCCAAAGGGCCATCAACGGTGGCGGTCCAATCCTCCTCGTAGGAAGTATGTCCCATCTAGATATCTCATATTTTGTGATAGATTCTAGAT
This sequence comes from Argiope trifasciata, assembly GCA_026543055.1. Taxonomy (NCBI): domain Eukaryota; kingdom Metazoa; phylum Arthropoda; class Arachnida; order Araneae; family Araneidae; genus Argiope; species Argiope trifasciata. The sequence goes on from JAPMOQ010009896.1 coordinate 336,961, forward strand.
ATCTCTTATCACCAGGTTGGCGAGAACCTGTTACGATTGGCGACAGCTTGGCCCGAACTCTCGACCTTTGGGTTGGTATCAGGTAACATGATCACCAGACTAAAATAAGTCACTCAGTCTTGAAGGTGTTATCTGGCTTCCACTACAATACCCTTCCAGTAAAAGGAGAGACGAACTATATTTTGTTGCTGTTTTTTAGTAGTGATCTTAATGGCTGTTGAATTTTTTTAATGCGTTCCGCCCCTCCCCTTTTTTTGATTGGCTGATTATTTATCGCCTTCCTTTATTTATTTTTTCGGTAGAGGGCACCAAAACAGCTGCACGAAGTTTGCGTTTTAATCGTCCTAAGTCACCAATGTTACGATTGGCCATGGCTAGGATTAAACTCGTGAGCTTACGGTTTGTAGCCAGATAACATGACCAGCAGACTAAAAGTGACCACTCCATCTTGAGGATATTATCTGGCTTGTAAAGTTTCCACTACAATCCATCCACCATGGCAGAAGCATCTTATCCTTAACTAGGAGGTGCCCTTACAGGGGTTGAATTATTACGCTAAATTACATTCGAACAAGAGGACAAAACAAACTTCTAAAAGTATTTTATTCAACATTTAATAGAAAATTTGACAGAATGTCACTTTTCATTCGCCTAGTTTAAAGCGTCTTTAGGTTATCTTGATAACAGATAGACGGATATAATTCCAAAAATTTTTTTTTTCGAACTCAGTGAGATCTAAAACCTGGGAGATTTATGAGCATCTCGATTACCATAGTTAGAATCTCAAGAAACTATGGTAATCGAGTTTTAATGATTACCATACCTTATCTAAAATTCGCATACGAGAAAGTAGAAAGAAAATGTACTTAATTAAGTCATTTGAAATTTTTCTCGTTGCTATCATCTCCTCCCACAGTAAAAGATGCTTAATCAACCGAAGTGGGAAAATAGGAAAATAGAATTGTATTCAGAAGCATTAATCATTGATGGGCACTAGAAAGTTATTCAAAGATAATAGACAAATAAAAAAAAACATATTTTTATTTCTTTTAAGTAGAACGCATCATATAACACTGCTGGATAAAACTTGGGCGACCACCTGATTCTAAAAAACTACAAATCATACACGTGGCGATATCTTAATAAAACAGTAACAGCCACTAAACATTAGTGATCACATCTGTATAGGGGATATGTTACGCGGATGCAAATTGGAAGCTCATGAGATCCTTGGCGGAATTCAACCTCCACCTTGGCGCCACAATGACCATCCAACCCGCCAAATACATAGATGTGTTTCCCAACCTGTCTCTAAAAAGGATTAAGAAGAAAATATGAATGTTTATTATCAAAAGGTATTGTTCTATTGTGCAACCAGCACGTCTATGAACTGTGCTGACTGAGCAGGGAATAGCTTTAAAAAAACCCGAAAAATGTATCAGAAAGTTCAAGACATTATCTTGCGTTCGTTGCGTTTTTTTTCTTCAGAATACCAAAACAAAATTCAAATCAAAACACATTTAAAAAAGAAATCAGTGATTAGGTTACAGTTAACAACAGTTTATTATATAACAGTTATTCCAACTAATATTAAATAAAAGACAAGAAGACATGACATGAATATCAAAACTTATTAAATATCAGAAAATTAAACTATTTTTCAGAAAATATATAAAAATTTATAACCAATAAGGTAAGCTAATGTGTTACCATTAAGTAAACGCACTTGTATACCGAATAAGAGATTGCAGAAAGACAGACATTAACTGAACGTGTGCCCACTTCACATGAACGACATTCAGCAAACGTCCGGGAATGACATCGTATTGATTCATTATGGCTTCCTCATTGAACATCTTTACACATCCTTCCAAACCACGAGCCAAGTCTTCCCGTGTTGCTTAACGCTGCACTCAATGCTACAACACATTCGAAATTACATTCAGATTGAAGCTGAAGAGCCTGCCTGTTTAAGGCAGCAAATTTATTGGAATTAAAGTTCACCAACACTATTTTTGCAGTGTCGATACTCACATTTTCTTGGTGCTGAACCAGCTTTTTCTTCCCAAATTGACCGTAACATCACGGGATGAGGGATGAGTGTGGTGGCATCTTAATAAGCCAGTAACCGCCACTAAACATTAGTGATCTCTTTAGTCTAGCGGATTTGTTATGCGACTGCAAATCGGAAGGTCGTGAGTACGATCCTTGAGGGAATTCAATCTTCCGGCTGGCGCGACTCCACCAATATACAACCCGTCACATAAGCACTACAAAATTCTAGGTGCGTAGGTCATCAAGATATTTCTGGCTGTTATATCTTCCTTCAATAATCAAGATTGCCAGAGCTAGAGATGGCTCGTGATACCATTCGCTCGTGATTTGATGCTTCATTCGATATTGTAAGGTTGACGCTATACCTTTCAATGTTCAACGTGAATGGGTGTTGGAATCGAGGCATGAGTGTTTCTTATCAGTGCAAATCCTTTAAGGAGTTGTCAAGCGGCGAAATATCGTCAGCACTTTCGTTAAAAAAGCTGACGATGACGAAAAATTGCTTGACCGATTATTTACGGGTAGAGACGGAAAACTGCTGATGATATTTAGCTGTGTGATACGGCCTTTAGTACTTCGGATATGAGAAAGTAAGAATAAGTCTTACAAGGAATTCTTGAAACAGCTGACTGTCTGTCTATCTACTTCTGGAATATAGAAATAAAACGATAAAGGATGATATTCAATAAAACTTTTCTTGCTTTTATCTAATCTAAGGAAATGTAAAATGCGTTTGAAGTAGTTGAATTCATATAATGCGTATCAATGAAGTCGATATAATTCCTCGATCATTTTCTTCACCTGTACAGGGATCGGCAAATCATTGGAAAGCAACACAATATTTTTAATCGCTGATTAAAACGATTTGCATTTTAATTCAAAATAACTAAGTTCATTATGAAGCATTACGAAAAAATGCGAGTGTTCCCATTCCATAAAAAAAGGGCATGTATTTGTTCGGCTGTTAAAAAATTACTTGCAGAGAAAGAAATTAATTTGAAAAGAATTGTTTCTGTAACTGATGATGTTCCAGATATGGTGGGAAAAAAAGTTTCATAAGTTTATTTCAAAGAGACGTAGTGCATTCGATTCTTGAATTCCATCACATTATTCACCAACAAGCCCTGTGTGCTAAGGGTGGTTTAACATTTCTTGTTAATGTAATGGCGTTTGTGACAAATCGTCGCAGGCTTCAAATAAGCGAAAATTTGATACTTTGATGGATGAAGTCCTCAATGCATAAAGGCTTACTAGTGTATAATAATGTTAGTTGGTTTAGCCACAGTAACGTTCTTCAAAGATTTGTTGACTGTTTGGAAGCAATCGGTCTGTTTCTGAAAAATGAAGGGAGAATAGAACAATACACACAGCTGTAGGAAGTAATGTGGCTTTCAAAATGGATGAAAACATCCTGTTTCCACATGTTCTGTAACAAATTACAGACATGTGCCAATATTCAGCGAATTTAACTTAAAACTTCAAGGCAAAAATTAAACAATTATAGTCATAGATCTCATTCACGTTTTCCATGCTAAACTGCATGTTTTCAGAAACGATATTATAACAAGAAACTACAAGTACTTCCCAAATTTGAAAAAACAACGCTCAAGTTGGATTTGTTGACTGCTTGGAAGAGATCAAACGGTTTCTGCAAAATGAGGGAGAAATTGAACAATATCCAAAGTTGTTGGATGTTATGCGGCTCTCAAAACTGTTTGTTTTTTCCAACATTTCAATGAATTGAATGCGAAGCTTCATAGCACAATAAATGGAATGTAAAACTTCAAGGCAAGAGTAAAATAACTATCGTCATGATGGACCTCATTAGTGCTTTTGATGCTAAACTGCTTGCTTTCAGGCGAGAGATTATTACAAGAAACTGCAAATACATTTGAAAAAAAAAAGAATCAAAGATTTAGATGCACAGGAAAAATCAGATTAGGAAAAAGTTATTAAAGAATTTATTTCTGTCTTTGATTCTTGAATTAAGGAATTTTCTCAGTTCAAATAACTATCGGTAACGCTCAAAAGACTTCATTGGATAAACTGAATTCGTCCCAATTCAATTGATTGGAAATTACAGAATTTGAAAGTCAACTGATTGATTTCCAGTCCAGTTCAGTAGAGGCATAGTAATAATACTTCAATTATACATTATTATTAACTATTTAAGCCATTTACAAAATCGTACGAAATGGCAAATGATTAAAACCAATGTCAAGACAGGTGATTTGGTACTGTTGAAAGAGGAAAATGCACCGAATGCCAAATGAACCACCGGTCGTATTTTGAATATTTACCAAGGTTAGGATGGTAACGTAAGAGTTTGTGACACGAAAACACAGAATGGGGTTTTCAAAAGAGCTATTTCAAAATTGCGTAAATTACTTATGGATAATAGAAATTAATCAGTGCGATATTGTGTAGTTATTTGATACAATTGTATTACATTATTATTATAGTGATATACTTTGTATTGGTGTTCAGTATTATTATTTTTGAAATATCATATTTCAAGGGCGCCGGTATGTATCTGAGCATATTACTGTCGTGCCATCTACATGAAAAAAGCGTTTTGTTGTCAAACAGTGAGTTGAGACGCGAACGACCGGGAAGAGACGTGAGTACCATCGGTTCTCGTCAAATTAGTGAGCGTGTAACGATCATTCTCTCTCGGAGAAATGCATGATGCATATTTCACCCTTAATCATATAATGGCCTTTAACGCCACATAACTCAGTATTCCCGTCTCACAGATAGCGTGGAGGAATACATGAGAGTGAGCTCCCCGGCGGCAAGTGTGCGATGTTCGTGAGAAATAAAAGATATTTTTGATATAAGATGAGAGATTGCTTTCATAACGTTTACATGGAATCAGATAATGAAAATTAATATCATGGATTCAATCAATACTCCTCAAGCGTGATTAAAAGTGAATTGCAGTTCACTAAATGAGCAGTTATTTTATGAGTTGAGTTTTTATTATGAGCATCGTCGACATGTGGTCGGCTGGTACAGAGTGAAACAGATTTAATATCATTATTGTGAAGCAGTTCGATTCATGATCAAGTTTCGTTTCTGGAGTTACTGAGATAGCTTGTGGATAGCAATTCTTCATACGAAATAGGATTGTTTTGTTTTTTTCTTGGACTACATTTGATAAATTTCAAAATGTTTAAAAGATGTAGAAAGGCTGATTTAAGGTTTATTGCCAAAGAACTTGGTTTGAGCATTAGTGATGAAATGACTGATTGATATGATTTCATAAAGTGATCAGTTTAAAACTGATCCAGATACTGTAAGTGACCTCGCAAATTTAATTGTTGTGAAGCGCAAGGCAGAAGATGAAAAAGAATTAGCATTTTAGAAGTTAAAATTTGAAAGAGCAAAAATTGATCTCGAAATAGCGCGAATTCGTGCCGAGGCAAAAGAAAATAATGCAGAATCAATTGAGCCAAATGATTCTTTAGACTCCTTAGTTAAGTGTATCAGAACTCTAACTATTAAATACCAAGCAAACCCGAAAATTGGGGTTGCTTTTTTTCATTTGTGGGATGTTGGTGTGTTCTCGGAATAGAGCTCGGGACGTATTGATCGAAAGTCTCGTAACATATCCACTATACAAAAAGTCATCATCAATGTCTAGTAGCTGTTACTGGCTTAGTAAGATACCACCACATTACTCTCCTTCCAGTGAGTCGGATGTGAGACAAATGATGTTATCGCAGCAAGTGACTTTAGCAGGCGACGAACGTTTTAATCGCGCCTGGCGTTATGACGGGCGACGAATGATTCTATCTCACCAAGTGTTATGGAGGGCGACGAACTTGTTTTTATTTTTTCTATCGCACCAAGCGTTATGACGGGTGACAAACGTTTATTATGGTTACTTTTGCTACCGGTAGAGGGAATCACGAAAGTTGCGTTTGAAGGTTGAAGGGTCATACTTCGGGGTCCCCAATGTGGTAGGTGGTGTTGGCTCGGAGAAGAATTCGGGACTTTTTGTTTAAAAGCCTCGTAACATATCCACTACACAAAAAGTGATAACCAAAGTTTAGTGGCTGTTACTGGCTTATTAAGATACCACTACACATCATTAGAGCGAACATTTGTGGTAAAGAATGTACCCGAGAAATATAAATCAGATCAGTCTAATATAATCACGTCCATAGATCATGAGGATCTAAATAAATATGAGAAAATTAAAGAAATTGTGTTGCGAGAGTTTCAGCCAACAGCCCAGTTCTGTCTAGAGAATTTCAGGAGGAGAATTCAGCGTCAGTTAAATGAGATTTCGTTTCCCGTTCAACTACTAGGGCGTATAACTTAAAATTAAGGAATGTCAGATTTCAAATCATTATACCAGCTCATAATTGTGGATAAACTTTTTCAAACTTTGGATAGTGCAACCTCTTCACATATAAGTGTAAAACAAGCAGATGCCTAGTTTGGTCCAATAACGGTGGGAAAGGAAATTGATTTATATTTATCATTTCGCGGAAAATCCATGTCAAAAAGAATGCTGTTAATGCGAAAAATGTATTAAAAGCCCTTTTTATCCGATGTAAAGAGATGTAATTTTTTCCATGCAATGATGCTCACTCTCTCTACATGTGTTCTAATTATAAGAAATCATTTGTTAATGAAAAAGTTCAATTCGTAAAAGATTTTTTGCTTTAATTGTCTCGGTAAACACAAAATCAGTTCTTACAAATCAAAATTTTCTTGTGCTAAATGCAATGAAAGGCATCATATTAGTTTATATTTTACCCGAGATCAGAACTCTTTTGGCCAATTAAAAGAAAAAGATGAAACCTTTTATTCGAGTACGGTATCATATAAAAAGAAAAGTGAAAATATAAATCTGCCACTACCCCCTCCCCCCAGTAGCTTCTACAGTCGTACCGGCAGCGATCAATGAACATAACACTGAGCCCAACGTTTTTTCGGTGACGAATAGTTATATTTCGCCTAAAAAGAAAACAGTTCTTTTGGGTACAGCGATTGGTTATTTATGTGATTCCTATGGAAATGAATGTGAAGTACGAATCTTGATGGATTCTGGCTCAATGTCCCATTTTATTAGCAACTAGCATTCACCCTCGACTTCGTATCCGTGGAAATTTTGATGCGTGTGTGTAAGACGGTTTGATCCATTCCGTTATTCCATGCCGTTTATGGTGTTGTCTCGATGCAGCCTGTCGCTCCGCTTACTTCATTCTTCTCAATTCTGATTGAGGATCCAACTCTCTCGTCTCGTGACCGATAATGAGTTTGATTACTCATTTTCGATAGATTAGATTGGCGTTTTCCGGGCATTTCATATAACTAACAAATAATAGCAAATCAAAAAAATTAAAACTAACCTAAAAAAATGTACTGAAAACTATAACCATATCCGAAAAATATATAGCATAAAAATACAACTTAACCTATTTTAAAGTACGCAGCGAACCTAAAAACAATTTATTAACAATGTGCACCTGAAATAAAGGAAAACAGCAAATAAAATCCGTATTTCTTTAAAATTATGTCAAATCCATTTTATTTATGGATCGAGATGGAGATAGTTACAACAGTATCATACGCCTAATTTTTAAACTTTTCGTTTAAATGAAAACACGGTTGTCAGCAATCAAGGGCGAATTTTCAACGCCAGTTGGCGTAACGCACATGTTCGACTTTCATAAACCTGTTGGGGTGACGCAACTCAGAGTAGAATTTTTTATTTATTTCCTTTATTCTGTTTTCTTTTCATTGAAAAGTACTTCGGAAGGAATCCGAAAGATCGATTCATTCACAACGTTTGATTTTAAATACATCACACACTAAGAAAGTAAATAGAATCGTGTGAAATAATTGGTCGACATCATACTAAACCTAATCTCTACTTTTGGGGAAAAAAAAACTGGAGCCTTACTTATCTTTGGCGGGATTTGGCCTCAGCGTTTTGGCGCGAAAGTTAGTTTGTAGTAAATAAAAAAAAGAACCGGAATAAAAAGTAGCCTCTTCTTGACTCTAATCTATCTTTGACCTAAATTTTATCCCATTCTGTTCAGCCGTTCTGGCTTGATTGAGTAACAAACATCCATCCAACTTTCACATTTATAATATTAGTATAGGAGAGTGTGCAGATCGACTTCAATTGAGAAGAAACAAAATAAATATCGTGGTGTCCGGGTTGAATGACTCAGCGATTTCCGTTCGATCTTAAGTCTTCGCTACTTTGATGAACAAGGCCTCTGAGATTGAATTAGATTTATTACTTGTTCCGAGAAGTACTAATCTTACTCCATCAAAGCAAGTAGATAAATGTGTAGGAGGGTTAGATAATATTAACTTAGCAGATGAATATTTTTATATAGAAGTTGAATTATTGAGAGCAAAGAGTTGATTTATTGCTTGGCGCAAGAAGCCTTTTTTGAACTGCTGAAACCAAGGCAAATATCTCCACCAAGTTCAAATCTAATCCTAGAAAATTATGTCTTTGGATAGCTAGTGATTGGGACTATTTCGAACACGGAAGAGAATAAAATACATTGCGGGTTAGTCAAAAAAAGTGTTGATTTAGAAAAGACTTTGAGAAGTTTCGGGGAAATTGAAAACGTTGAAACTTAATTAATAGAGAGCAAATAAAGAAGAATTTGTGAAGAACATTTCACCAATAACTTTTCGAGAAATTCAGAAGGACAATGTGTTGTAAAAATGCTCTTAAAGGATAATATGAAATGTTTAGGTTAATCAAGAGACATACTTCTGAAACTACTGGATGCACTGTTGATTAGGTTAGAGAGATATAGTAAATACCTTACGTTATATAGAGATTTCACACACGAATATGAGCATTTAGGGCACATGAAAGAGACAATCACCGAGGAAAATAATTTAGACATAAGTGATTATATGCCATACAATGGCGTCTATCGGCCACAAAAAAGTACTACCAAGTTGAGGGTGGTCTTTAATGCTTCGAATCCGATAAGTAATAGATTGTCGCTCAATTCGTTGCAATATAACGGACTTGTATAAGATGACTTTGTTAAAAATTTAGTGAACCACGTGATCGTCCTGGGCGTAGCTAGCCACCAATCATATAAACATCACGTGGTATTACTGTTGCTGCCTGTTTATATATATATTTTCAAGTAGAAGCGAACTTGACCCTCGGACGGTGGGGAGTGCGGTCTTGGCTCTCTCTCTCCCGAGAGACTTCATGTGTAGTTCTCCAGACCTACTACACTATGGCGTAACCCTGTGCCTTTTGCTGTTGATGTAAACCAATCAACCACATAAAAGACAGCCTGCGTCTTCAAGTCAATTGACCAAAGCAGCAATCTTCACTATCACGTAAATCATCGTGTAATCTAGAAAAGCAACAATAATTAATTTAATATTTTTTAAATTTATTTGCAATCATGAGGAAATTCAGAGAACATTCTTATGCCTTTACTGCCGATGTGAAAATGATGTATCTTATGATACTCGAGCGCGAGAGTCAGCAACCATTGCTGGAGTTATGTGGAAAGAAAATATTGATAGAGTGAAAATATTGATGACTTATGAACTTCAAACAGTGACTCATGGGACAGTGAGGGCTCCCTTTTTAGAAACAAGAGTACTGTTGCAACTGTCTAAAGATGAAGAGGAGAGCTTCCCCTTATCTGCACTAATTATTAGACAGAACTTTTACATGGATGATGTTCTTTGCGGCGCCTCTTCTTTAGAGGAAGCCAAGGATCTGAAGAGTCAACTTTCTGATATATTGGCTAAGAGTGGAATGCAGCTTCACAAGTGGGCTGTCAGCACTTAGAACTGGCCTCAAATATCGATGGAAGATATGACTTTGAAAATTTCATTGAGACGAAGATGTTAGGAGTGTCCTGAAAGTCATTAGAGAACTACTTTGTTTTCAGAGTTGCAATTGATTTAAAGAATTCTTACGACAAGAGATGTGTGCTTTCCACTATTGCTAGACTTTTCGACTCACTGTGACTACTTGGTCTAGTAGTCGCAAAAGCCAAGATCTTCATGCAGAGCTTTTGAAGATTTAAAATTGACTGGAAGGATGAGTTGCCGCCTGAAAGAGCCAAGGAATGGCACTAATTCCTTGAGCATCTCAAAAGTATAAACAATATATGAATTGAAAGGTATATTGTACATCCTCATGCTTCAAGGATTGAATTACACAATTTTGCCGACGCTTCAGAAAAGTGTTACGGGGCAGTGATATACTGTCATTCTTATTTGCCAAACGGCATACCAACAGTGAAACTTGTGACGAGCAAAAGCAGAGTCCCACCAGTGAAAAGTGACCTGATACCGCGACTTGAGATGAGTGCCACGGTTCTTTTGTCTAAGCTAATGAAACGAGTTCTGATTGCTTTATAGGTGGATTCCAACAAGTGGACCTCCAACGTACCTGTGGAGAGATTCAACAATCGTTCTAGCATGGATCCACAAGGACTCTAACATGCTAAAGACTTTTATGGGAAATCGAGTTTCCACCATTCAACAGCTGACATCTGCAGAACAGCGGTACCATGTTCCCTCACCTCAGAACACGGTTTATCTCTTTTGCAGAGGTCTCGACCCATCAAGCCTACACCACAGGTCATTGTGGTGGACTGGACTGTGGGAGGAGACATGTCTTTTAGTAAGCCTGCAGCAGCGAGTTCGATTGAAGATTTCCAATCAGAGTTTAAGACCAATCAGAGAGTGATGCAATATGAATTAGAACGTTCTAAATTTAGTGACTCTAATACCTTTGTTTGTCTTAATGCTGAGGTGAACAATTTTGTGCATGATATAATTATTTTTCTTTAATTGGGATATTGAGTTATATTTACAGATTATTAAACAATTGTCGAGCTAATTTTTCTAAGAATCTTGGAACCTCAAAAGCTATTGAATTGAAGGAATCTGAAATGAAGCTCCTTAAAATTGTTCAAGAGAAATATTTTCACAAGGAAATTGTATCTCTCAAGGTATCAGATTTTGTCAATACTGACAGTCAGGTAAAAAACTTATTTTCCTTTATAGATGAAAATGGTATTTTCAGAATTGGTGGAGGATTTACCCACAGTGATTAAGATTTTGATAGTAATTTTCCAATTCTTTTATCTAAATATCACAGACTGTGTTACAGTTGTAGAACATTTTCACCTAACAAATTTGCATGCTTCATCACAATTATTGTTATATTTTATATGTCAAAAATATTGGATTGTAAATGATCACGATTTGTGTAAAAAGGAAGTTCATTCATATTGTATGTTGTACGGCCAAACCCAGACCAGATAATGGAAGATATGCCGAGAAATCGAGTAACTCCTAACTATCCACTCAAAGTGAGACGATTTTTGTGGACCATTCTTCATAAAATATAGTAATCAGAGGAAAAGTATTTTAAGCAAAGTCTATGTGTGTATTTTTATCTGCTTTGCAACCAAAGCAATCCATCTAGAGATTGTGAGTAACTTGTAGTCACTAAAAGACGATTAAAACTTTGATTGCTACTCTAAAAATATTTTTTGCAAGGAGAGGCAAATCATCCAAAATTTATTTGGATGATTGCTCAAAATTTTATTGGAACAAATAGTGAAATTTAGAGATTATTTGCGATTGTAATTGATCAAGATAAAATTTTTGCCGAGTATTTAATCTCAGAGGGAGTTGAATAGAAATGCATTCCAACCCGTTCACTCAATTTCGGGGGCCTTTGGGAGGCCGAAGTTAAGTCTTTGAAGTACCATCTGAAACGTGTAGTAGATAACGCTAAAATAACTATGAGGAATTTTTGACAGTTACGAAAAAAGAGTTTTGTATGTATAAAATCTCTATGAAAAAAGAGTTTTGTTGTCAAGCAGTGAGTTGAGGGGTGAACTGCCGGGAAGAGACGTGTGTACCATTGGCAATCGTCAAATCAATGAGTGTGATGAAAAGTGAATTACAGTTCACTACATGAGCAATTATTTTGTTAATTGAGTTCATTCTAAGAGCATTGTCGACACATACAGTGCGAAATGTAATTTTTAGTAGTAAAAAAAAAAGAGTTTTGAGTTGTTAGTATTAAGTTTTATTATTTTCACAATAATTAGGTCAAAATTATTTAATGGCACGTCTATACCTCAGTAAATATTTCTTTAGAAAAATTGCACGTGAATGCATAAAGGTTCGCCACTCCTAACCTACACAAAATAATTTTTTTAATGCAAAGCAATTTCATTGCCAAAACACTCCAGCTTTTTTTGACACTTTCAGAAAGGGTCATGGACATAAGACTATTCTGTTTTTGAAACTGACCTGTAATGCGGGCGAAGTTAAGCTATAAATATGTTATATTCTGAAGTAAATACAGATATATGTAAAGATTAAAAATTTTGGAATCAAATGGCAGGTTCTAAGACATTGAAGGAGTCTTTTATATATATACTATGTATATATACTATGAAAGTTGGTTTTAATTATAACCAACCATAAATTATTTTTATGGTTAATTACTTATTCGCGCATTTGGCTGGAATTAAGCAGCATTTGCGCTTCCCACTAACTGTAAAATCAAAAATTAAAAAGTGAAAAAAATTTTAAAGAATTTTTTCAAAAGAATTACATTTTTGAATTATTCTTCTGGTTGTACCTTTTCTAGAATTCCTGGTTTTTAGCGGTTGAGGTGATACACTTAATTATATTAAATGAATAGAATTACAACCGAAACAATTTATAATAACAAAATTTCATTTATAAAAGCAACAAATAATTTTATTAAAAAATTTAAACAAAAATTATTTTCCCAAAAACTAATGCAACATTAATATTGTAATGAAAATAGAAAATATGAAATATTAATTTTTTAATTTAAAAATAGACTTTCGGATACTAAATCAATAGATAGCGCTCAGAACCTCCATTTATTATTATTTTTTCACAGTATTCAAATCGAATAGTAGATAGAATAACATAAATTTCTTCGCCTGTCGCGAATATGTTTTTCTCTTTATGTTTTTTTTTATTATCGGGTTCGATATTTTTAATTATAGGTTGAATATTCTTATGTTACTTTATTTTATATATTTTTCCTTTATTTGCTGAGGTTTTTTAATGTTTTTTTGTGTGTATCTTTGCTGTTAAATGGATGTATTTCTTTGGCCTTAATTTTCGGGTCTCAAGAGATCAATTCTGCTGGACTTTGTCCGATTCCTTACATAAAAAATCCCTTGTTTTAAATCCTTGCCTGAGGGTGACTCTTGAAAACGTCTTCAGCCCAGATTATTTTTCTATTTGTTGTAATTGTAATTCTATT
>JAPMOQ010009896.1:360314-378700 GCA_026543055.1 Argiope trifasciata
TATATATATATATATATATATATATATATATATATACAGTGAAACCTCGTTACAACAATATTTTAGGGACCAAATAAATATATTGTTGTAGAGAGGCATATTGTTATATCGAGGGCCCACATATTTTGAGCATTTAATAAGAGTTTTTTTTTATTATTATTAGTTTAAGGTGCATAACATACTACTTTTAAGTCTATATTTAGAAGAAATTAATTTGTAAAATACTAATAATAGTGGTTTAAATACTAAAAAAATAAGATAAATTCAGAAAATAAGCACAGAAATATTCACATACCTGAAAACACTTTTTATTGAAAATAATCTAATATTTTTGTTTGCTTATTCATTTTTTTAACTGTTAAGTTCACCAATACCAATTTTCGAACTTGTTCGAATAAGTTGTCGGTTATGAAACTTGCCTGACCGGTTTTTGAGGGTAGAAACGGAAAAGTGCAGGCGACATTTCACCGTGTGATAAGGCCTTTAGGGAACAATATCGCGTGAAAGAAATAAAAGTTTAAACCAAATGTTTTGCGTAGAACTCAAAATCGTTAAAGACTATAAAACAACCTTTGAACTCACTTTTCAGTACGTCACTTAACAACCCCCCCCCTCCATCTCCCCCTGTTCCTCTAACAAAGGGCACTTGTTCTGTGACAAGGTGACCAGACAGGTCTAGATGTCCTTAAACCTTATCAGAATTCCAAAGCTTACTGGGAAATTAGACTAGGCATACATTTACACTTCACCCCCCTCACCAACTCCATTTCCCAAAAGGATGGTCTTCAACTGTTTTGAAATCTGAACAATAGCTATTTATTCAGGGATAAGTTGAATATCCACAACGAGTCTTAATAGACGGAAAAAATAACAAAAGAAAACGAAAAAAAAAAAAAGCATTTGAAAATCAAAATATTATTATAAAGGGAGAAAATAGTACTGAAATTTAGATTGAAAAAATCGTTTTACAGAGGTTTATTGTTCTAGAGAATATCGCAATATTGAGGGAAGATTAACATTAGTTTATATGCAAAATCACCGGGACCACAAAACATTATTGTAGTAGAGGGAGTTATCGTTGTAGCGAGAGTTTACTGTATATATATATATATAATCATAAAATTAATAAATACAATCATAAAACTATTGAAACAATCAAAACCTATTTCCTGGTCAACAAAAATTAATACGAAACGAACTAGGTCGAAATCGAAATTAAAACTCAATTCGGAATTACACGCTGGATTTACGTGGAATGCATTAAAAAGATTTTATCTTTTTAATTGATATCACCAAGAAACAGGAATTCATGTAAATCAGTTTGCTAAGTTAATGAGAAGTAAAAATACGTGATTGGACGATTCGAACTGTATAAGATAATTTGACATATACAGGGTGTTTTAAAAAAAGTGGACAAATAACGTGATAGATCCGTCACACAAGGATCAAAAATCGCATTGGGGAGTTACGATAAAAAAAACGTGCTGAGACAATGTTCCATTAACGTGTGTACTGGCATTGTAAGAAAATGTTTACTTGGTCTGCAGATTATTCCAGAAAGACTAAACTGTTCCATATATCTAACAATGCGAGAAGTTCTGCCAGAAATGCTGAATGATGTTCCGATGCTTATACGTCGACGCCTTCTATATCAACACGACGGAGCTCCAGCACATTTCAGCACAGACGTCAGAACACATCTGCAGGCTACTTTACCTGGCGGCTTGATGGGGAGAGGTGGAATCATCACATGATCACCAGACCTGTCTCCCAAGGATTTTTCTTATGGGTATTTTTAAAAGGACTTGTGTATGAAATACCTGTTACTTGATACCCCTAAAAGACTTGGTAAGACTAATTATTGTGATACATGGTAGGATTCATTCGAGATACATCTGGTATCTTTGAGAAGGTGCGCCGTTCCATGCAACGTAGATGAAAGGCGTGTCTCGATGCATCTGGGAAAAGCATTGAGCATCTCCGATTGGATCCACCTCTGGCGTGCATTAGTCGCATGTGAGTGAGTCATTACCAATAAAATGATCTGTAATGGTTTCGTTTCTTCTTTTTTGTATTATGTATGTAGGAAATGAGATTATAAAAAACATTTCTGTTGCTCAGTTGGCACCAGCTGTAAATAGTTTTATTATGTTTTTTGAAGAATAGAGTGATGTGTTTTGGTAAGTTCAGTGTAATTTGATGCCTATAAAACACCCACACATTTTAATGCCGAAATATACTCAGGTAATTCATACTAAACTTGCTTGTTTAAATTTTCGATACGACCTCGAATTAAAATGCCAGTCGTTAAAGAGAAATTCGATTTACTTGGACACAAACGATCAACGATTCTCGACGCCATTACGAAGCTGACGAGGAAACAATGATTCGACTAGTGAAAAAACTGATTTAGAATATAGCGTTCAACGCTTACAAGACAAAATAAAGGAACTAACCTTGGCAGATAATAAAATCCACGAACTTCTAAATGATGAAGAATATCATGATGACAAAATAGAGTGCGAAAAATACACAGAAAATGCTCATTTAGCGATGTTCACTTATAAAAAAAAAAGCTAATACGAACGCCAATTTTTCCTCGCCAAGATCGCATATCTGATACGCTACCGCCAATAGCTGACGGTATAAATTAAGCATCTGCGTCTTCAAATATTACAGTAAACCTACTTGCAGTAAAAGTAAATATTTTTTGAGGTGATATTGAAGAATTTCCTTTCATTCATTGGGAGCGTTTTGTAAATTACCTCCACAAAAATTAACGTTTGCCGCTTATTGACAAACATATATTTTTACGAGGATATTTAAATGGAGAGGCAAAGCGACTAGTTGATGAAAAAATTATAACTGCCGATGCATATGCAACTACAAAGGATATTTTGAAATCGAAATATGGAAATAAGGATAAAATAATACAAACTCATTTCGATTATTTAGAAAACCTATTAAAAATTAATCTCCATCAGCATTAAATGAGTTATATATCGATTGTAATAGACGATTACGAGCGTTGGATGCCTTAGGCGAAAACATGCAATCATATGAAAGAATTTTGGCTCCAAAAATACTCCGAGCTTTCCCACATAATATCTGTCGCAATTGGGATGTTACGCCAAGCGTGAAAACTTGGCCGAAGGCGACATTACAAAATTGATGAACGTTTTAGTCGAGTTAGTTGAGGGAGCAGTCATTGCAAATAATATTAAAGGTTTACTAATTTCAGAATATTCTATAAAATCGTCTTCAGAAAATTTTAATGTGCATTCTAAATCAGTTACTAATATACTTGTCAAATTTTGTTCATTTGTAAACTGCGAGAGTTTTCATAACGGGTCCAGATGGAGTTACAAAATTTATACGTTGCCTTTTGGATGGTGGAAATTAATGCAGTTTCATCTCTTCTGATCTTGTAAACAATTTAAAACTTCCAGATATTTCAACCAGATTTTTGGAACTTCAAGCATTCGAATCTCCATCTAGCTCTGACCAAACACGAATTCATTTATCAAGCAGTTATCAAGCTGCTTTCAATTTCAGTTATCAAGCTGCTAGGACAAATCTGAAGTCAACATTATTGCATCCGAAAGCCTCATCACATTCGTTTCACAAAATTGGAAATATGCATCACATCCGCCACCACCAACTGACATTTCACGTTTCTCGAAAAACAAACGACTGAAGCTTGCGGACAGATGATTCACTGTCAAACTTGCCAATTGAGATTTTAATCGGTGTAGATTTCAACTGGAATTCTGAGCTTACAGTAAAACTGTTGGATTCTCTGTCCTTGATCCCATCAATTTTTCGGTGTATACTTAAGGGATCGAGATCACACTCAAAAATTTCTTTCATTCTTTCAGTTCATAATATTTATGTGGAGACTTCAACTCAAGCATTAGATGATGTGGTATGCGAATTCTGGAACTTAGAAAGCATTAGCATACAGCCAATTCCAAGAGAAAAAAACATATGTAACTTTGAACTCTTCAAAGTTTCATCAACCTTTCGAAATCATCGATGGCAGACTAGTTGTAAAATTACTATGGAAACTAGAAGTTCATCTTACGTCAAACAATTATGAAGTCGCAATTCGACGTTTTAATTCTTTAATAAGAAAACTACTCACAAATACAGTTTTTAAACAAGAATATTCTGAACTCATGCAAGATTACATTGAAAGAAAACAAGTTGAAATCGTATCGCATGAAACTAGCGATAGCTTTTGTCGAAAGGATAAGTTACTGGACTTCAAATCCAAACATCGCAGGTTCAATACTTGGCGGAATTCAACCTCCATTTTGGCACAATTCTCGCCAACAACATTGCCACACACACACACTAAAGATAGTTAATTTTACTTGCCCCATCAAGAAGAAATGAAGAAACAAAGTGTTGTATAGTTTTTCACGCATCTTCCCATTCTCCAGGTTATCCATCTTTAAACGATGCTCTTGAAATTGGACCAAATCTACTTCCCGATGTCACGACTACGCTACTGAGATTTCGCCTTTCAAAAATAGCAATTACTTGTGACGGAAGCCAAGCTCTTCTACCGAAGCATTTCTATACTGTCAGACATCCAAGCAACACGATTACTTTGGTACAAAACAACGTATTCTCCTGATAAATAAAACTTTGCATAGAAGATGAAATTGCAATTTACCGATTCGCGCGTCTTCCCTTCGGACTTACTTCAAGTCCATTTTCATTATCAGTTTCTCTTTGTGAATTGGCTACAATGTACGAGCAAAAGTATCCTACTGCAACGAAACACACTAAGAATAACATCTATATAGATGATTTTGTCATGGGAACTTCTACAGATACTGAAGCTGCAATTCTATATCTAGAAATACAGCAACTTACATCACTTATTAGCCTACCATTAGCCAAATGGACTACAAAATTCTAAGATTTTTCAAGAGATGTAGAAACAAGAAAGCGTTTCATTAAAAAATATTACGCAAGTCTTAGGAGTTCAATTTGATACTGGCAGAGTTGTTTTTCAAACTGATGCTCAGGAAAAGATTGTTCGAGCATCTAAAGAACCAGCAACAAAGCGTTTACTACTGAAATTAATTTCAAAGTTTTATCATCCTCTAGACCTATTCGCTCCAGTTACAGTTATTGTGAAGATATTATTCCAAGATACGTGGCTTGGTGGTATTCAGTGGGATGAATTATGTATTATGAATTATGCTGTAGCATAACAGTGACACAGGTGGCTAAATGAATTAGTTACACTGTCTGAATTTATATCTCAAGATAAATTGTCTCTTCACATACCATTACCATGCATGTGTTTTGCGACTCCTCTGTCCGTGCATATGGAGCTTGCTTGCACGCTCGTCACACAGTTGACAACTCTACAGAGGTCAATCTCATTTGCAGTCGAAATAAATTGGCTCCAGTCAAAAAGGTCACCCTTCCTCTACTTGAATTGTTAGCTGCTCTATTAGGAGCTCGCTTACTTCAATACTGTTGCAGAGAAACGAACATGAATTCTTACATAGCCATACTATGGAGTGATTCTATTGTAACTCTAAGCTGAATAAAGGACGACCCCAACCGTTGGAAAACATTCATATGTAACCGAACAATGGAAATTCTTCAATACACAACTCCAGCACAATGTGCCACTGCCTCAGTACAAACAATCCTCCTGATCATCTGACTCGTGGTACTTTCTTATCACAACTATCGGCTTTGGAGTCTTGGTGGCACGGCCCGAAATGGCTGACACAGAATCCGGAAATTGGGCATACAAACGATTTATCATCATATGCACAGCCGTTAGTCGAAGTAGAATTACGAAACAAAGGAGTATCAATTTTTCTAGGTTGCAACTTTAGAACCCATTATAGATATATCTCGTTATAGTTCCTAAATGAAACTTCATGGGGTTTCTTGGATTCTACGTTTTGTACGAAACTGCAAGTACCAGTCACGTATTATTCATGAATTGAATTGTAACGAAATAGAAAAAGCCAAAGAATATTGCATCCAAACTGCACAGTATCAATACTTTTCGGCTGAAATAGATGCCTTAAAAGCTGGACGTCCCTTGCCAGCAAAATCAAAAATTTCATGTTTCAATCCCTTTCTCAAAGATGGTTACTTGCACCTTAGAGGAAGACTTCAATTTTCCGACATTTCTTCTGATACTAAACACCCTTTAGTACTTGATGGACCCCCCCCCCTTTATTCATCTTTTGATCCAACATATCCACATACGTCTCCATCATCTAGGTCAACGTATATCCTCTCCGAGTTACGCTCTACATTTTGGATACTAAAAGAGTGTCACGCTATAAAGCTGTTTCTCCACAAATGCCTACCTTGCAAGCTAGCCAAAGCGAAATGTGGAAAACAAATTGAAGCTCCCCTGCCTTCTGAAAGAGTTGTGCCGTCTACTCCATTTACTACCACAGGAATTGATTTTGCTCCACCTGGGAATATCTGCTGTTCGAAATCAAACGACACAGCCTACATAGCACTATTCACTTATGTAACAACACGTGCATTGCAAACTAAACTCGAGTCAGATCTTCCCACTGTCAAATTTCTCCCACCTCTTCAACGATTTGTTGGCCACATCCACACACAATCTATACCGACAGTGCTGCAACATTTCGTGCAACAAATAAGGAACTGATCCTGTTATGGAACGCTTTGGCATCAGATAAGATTCAACAATATTATACCCAAAATGGTATAGATTGGAAATTTATCGACCCACGAGCGGCTGGTTCGGGAGGCTGGTGGGAGCACTTGACAGGAATTATCAAACAATGTCTACGAAAAGTACTTGGACGAACATTTTTAGACAAAGAAAGTCTTGACAACTGTCCTTATCGGAATAGAAGCCGCTCTAAACAGCCCTTCATTAGTCTAAGGGGCAAAAGACGACAGCTCCACAGCCTTAATTCCAACTCATTTCTTGACAGGACGAAAACAGGCTATTCCATCCAGTCCCAGACACAAGAGAATTTATTATACAAGCTGCAGCAGGACTTGCTTGACTGTTTTTTGGAAAAAATGGTCAAAAGAATGTTTACTTCAATTGCGATCTTTTCATTCAGTTCGTAACCAGGACAATCTCGTTAACATCCGAGTTGGCGATATCGTTATTATTATCGACATTACCTGCAAGAAGACGTCCGACCACGGCACATGTGGAAGAAGGCCAGAGTGATAGACCTATTCCAGGGACGTGATGGGAAGATAAGATGCTGCGAACTGTGGGTTAATGCTCAAAAAGTTACCCGCCCTGTATCTCTGGTCATCTCCCTCGAGGTTGACCAGGGTGGGGAGGATGTCGGAATCGAAACTATATCAGGTATTTCTATCACTCAGTTGGAAACAGCTGTAAATAACTAGTTATGTTTTGATTATATTAAAGTGATGTGTTTTGATACTTTCAGTCTAACTTGATGACGATAAAACCCTCCCAATGTATTATTTTAGATGCGGTGCTGCAGCTCAGGATCGCAGTTATGACCTTCTGTTCCTATGCGAGTTTTGATCCTTGTAGTATGACGGATCTACCATTTCGTTCATGTGTTTTTAAACACCCTGTAAAATTATACAGAAATAAATAAATAGCTAATCGGATAGTTGAATATATATTGAAATACGATTGTTTAACGCCATTGCATCAACTTAAGGTATATGGACATGATCTTGCACTCTTCGTTCAAAACATCGATTTTTGAATATCAGTTTTCGTTGAATCAGTTATATTTTGAAGTTCAAAAATTTTATTTGTCACAATAATTAATAGAACATGTGTTCATTTATCGAATCTAAAACTATAAACTCTGTTTTTAACTTATAAATCTACTGTCGTCAAATTCAGCTAAATTTAAATTTTTAACATGAGATTTTTAAATATTTAAATTTTATTTCATAACTTGACATCTTTGACGACCAGTTTGTCCTTTCAACAATTTTAACTGAAATGCACTTCAAGCTCAATCTTCTTTAAAGTTTGTAACCAGAGTTCATTTTTTCTTTAAAGTATCTTAAACTTTCAGTTTTGAGCGGAATTTAAGAAGTGTTATTAAGGAAACCCTCCACATTTCTCTGCTGCATGAGTTCCTCGTGATGTCAAGTCATATGACATAACTGTCAGTGTCATCCATCTCGGCACTATCTAGCCCATAACAAACCTGAAATTATCGATTCTTCATACAAAATAATAAATTCCTCAAGCAATGTTATTTGCTGCTGTCTAAATGATATTAGGTAGATTAAAATGAGTTATAAGATGTACTTAATATTTTATTTACTTATTACTCATGTAAATATTTTATATTACTTATTATTTATTTATTACTCATGTAGATACTAATACAGTTACAGGTTTCTATGGGCTGAAATTTGTCCCTTATACCAGTTTAGATAGCTTGATACATATGCTTTAGAAAGTTCAACGTATCTAAACGGGCATAAGAGACAAATTTTAACCCATAGAAACCTGTAACTGTAGGAGTATCTAAAAGACGAAATATCTCAGTACAATCTATCTAAACTGGCATAAGAGACAAATTTTAGGTCATTGAAACCTGTAATTGTAGGAGTATCTAAAAGACGAGATATCTCGTTGGTAGCGAAAGTGTTAAAATAACATGCAATCCATTTTCATAATAATATCGTGCTCACGGAACCGAAAAATAAATTGAAAATATGTCAAAATGTATCTTATCCCTTTCGGCTTGACTGTTCCAAATTGATCTACACACATACACATACACACAAACACAATTAAATTTTAACCCTTAGCTGTGGACGTTCCGTCTGCGAGACCGCTGACGATGGACTTTCGCTTATCCGTATTCTATTTTTAGTTCAATCGAATGGATTGACCATGTTGCTTTCTGTTTCGGGACTTTCAATACACCTGTGCTTTCTCAACCGATTTCAGCAGGTGGTTTTTCAAACAATGCAGTTATTTCCTTTAGAGAGTGACAGAGACGCTCCTCCCTGCTATCGTCCCAGTGACAAACAAGGCTTAGCAGATGGTGCAAAAATTTGGCCAGGAAACATCTTCCAATTTACTGATCCTATTATGAAGCAGTGCTCCAGACACTTTTAAATGAAGCAGAAAGGGATTTTGGTGATGAGGATCATTGTACAGATGAGCTTTTCGATGAAAGTTCCCATTCGACTGATTCTGATACGCATGTTCAAAAATCAATCATTTTTTTTTGTGATCATGCTTTTTCAAAAGTATTATAAAATGTATTAATATTCCAAGAAATATATGAATTGAATTTATAAGTTGATTTTTATAATAGTTCTTAACCTGTAAGTTTAAAAGGCTCTAGAAAACGTGGAGCAGATAAAAAAGGGCCAATTTTACGCATGGTCAATTTTTTATTTTTCAAATAATTGTTGAATTTTTCATTATATTGTTTTCTATATTTTTATTTTTCAATTTCCGTTTGCGCGCTGTCATAGAAATGTGTCAATACTTTCCTATTTTGTTTCGATTTATTTTTATGATTAATTGTCGAATGAAACGATTATACTTCTGCAAAAAGGGCTGAATATTGCATAAATGAATCGGACATTCGATCCCAAAAGCGCTGAAATCCGCGTTTCAGCGGAAATGTATCATGCCTGATTTATCACGTAAATAACCGACGAGTGTTTGGGTTAGCAGACAGTTTATTTTTGGCGCCGTCTGTCTTGGCCAGACTGCCTTCATCCGAGCTGACATATCATATTTTCGGTGCTAGAGTGACTTATTTCATTATATATTTGTCACTTTTTTACACGCAGAGCCAGCCTTCTCTGTGAAGGGGCCGAGTGCAAGGAGCCATTTGGGGTCTAATTATTTGTGAAGTAAAAAAAAAAAAAAAATACAAGCATGAAGACATATTATTTGTCGGATATCGATCTCCAAACTCTATAATGGATCAATGCAATGTACCTATTGCTCAATAGTCATGGGATGTAGCATATAAAACTCAATGCTCTTCAAAAACTTATAAAAGCTTTTAATTTACTTTAACTACATCTAATTACATTCACGGACATCTAAAAACTACGTCGTGCACATTACATGAAAACATAATATTCATAGAAATGCCTGATACAAAAAGGGATACAACGAAATAATTTCGTATACAGTCAGTTTTCTACACTGTTAATGCATGTTTATTTGATGCTTGATTTTGTTTTCGCTAATCCATTACTTCAGAAAAATGACAATTTTTTGCAATTTCGTTTTCGACGCTTACTATAGCAAGTGCATGTAAGTACACGTACTTGGGCGAAGATAAATCTTAGTTCAATTTAATTTACTGAAAGAGCGCTCAACACTTGCTATAGTAAATGGCGACGAACAAAAAAGTTTTAACACATTTGATACATTTTGAAATAACTCATTATAATTATTATTTAGCATTTTCTTTTATTGCACCCTGAGGGATATTTTCTTGGCGTGAACATGGTTATATCTAACAACATTAAGCGGTTTATAAAATGAATTATCAAATTATTATCTATACTATCAGCTATTATCTAATAAGTGAGATAAGTGGCTGCAAATCTACTTACTTATTTTGCATATTTGCAGAAGACTTCAAACTATGAACTTCGTGTCTATCCAAATACACCGACTGCTAACATTAAATTGATTCCTTGCTTCTTTTCATTCCGGTCGTGGCAGTAATGCAATGTGCATTGCTAGGAATTCATCGTTCCTTTCATCTTCATTTTACTTTTTGATGGAGCAACTTAATATAAACAAGCATACATGGATGCACACATAAAAAATATTACACTAGATGAAGAAAAAAGTATATAGCTGATAATTTACGAGCCCATTTGAATCCAGCCTCATCGCTCACAAGCCGCAATGCTCTGTCTTAGCATGCCTGAAAAGGATTTTTTTATTCATCAACCAACACCCCCTCTCCCTCCCCCTTTTATAGGTATCACCGTGATCATTGCCTAATAAAATCGTCAGTCGACTCTTAGCCAGTCACGTGGAATCAAACTTGTATGCTTTCAGTAAGTGAAAAAGCTATTATTGTTCAGAACACTTTTTTAATTTTTAATCAAGGTGGGGGACACCCTAAATCGCGGGGCAAGGTTGCAAAGCACCTACTTAACCCCCCAGATTGCAAGCCCTATTTACACGTAGTATGGAAAAAATGTAATCGTGAGAAATTCAAACTTCTCATGCAAACTCTTTGTAAAACCCCGCAATTTAAACCTCAGAATTCAAAAAAAAAAAAAAAAAAAAAAAAAACTCATTATTGACATTATGCTTGTCCATCTGCTTATTTTTATCCTTCAAAAACACTTTCAAATAGATTAATGACATTTTGAGTTAGGAAATGTTGCTTTCTGCTGCTAAAAATACCAATTTATTCATCTCAGTAATAATAAACAAAGGCATTTACGTGAATCGGATGTCTCATTTATTGCTTTTGATCTGTCGATTTAAAAAAAATCTATTACGGTAAAGGAAAATGCGCATGAATTCGTGCTTTCATCGACTCTTTCGGTTCTCAGTCGAAGAAATTGTTAGCAAAAATCGAGAGTATTAGTTAAGTACAAGATTGGGACATAAGAATAATGTAACAAATGCTACTCCGGTTTAGAATTTTATCGATCAGTTTAGAGATGTAAGAACGTTTTATTTATCCAATCGTTTCTTTTTATATCTTTAAATTTCACAAGTTTATTATCACTAATTTTATTTTATTTCTGTATGATGATTTTTTTGTCTGGTTAATGGTAATATCTGTAATGTGGGCAATCATCAAATCTTGAGCCAATTGTTGTTGTGGTTTGTGGATTTTGTGTTGTGTGGTTTGTGGTTGTGGATTATTGGTTTGTGCTTTTAGAAACATGTAAACGCGATAACCCAAAAAGGCAATGATATCAATTTGTATATGAAATCTTATTATAATTTCTGTGCATAATATTTGCAGTTTTATGTCAAATTTAGGTTTCTTTCTGTTAGAAAAAAATGCGTCTAAAGCATCAACCCGATTTTTGGATGCTATTAACAGCATGTCATCATGAAAAAACTAGCCAAAGTTTGTATTTCGTATAATTCACGTGAAAAATGTTTTAGTTATTGTATCTGTCTTAATTATTTTCTAATAATTGGTTGAAATGTTTTACTTCGTTAATATTATACAGAATTTCTACGAGGCATTAAACCTTAGTTTGATGACAGAACAGATCAGCCCGAAATCTCTTGCACATATTTTATTAATCCTAATTAAGTGCAATTTCTCATTGACATTTTTCCGATACTAGAAAGAAAAAAAGCGAAATTTCACTGAAAAAAGCTCATTAATTAATTTTATATCAAGATAATTGAATATTTTATTACTAATAAATATAATTGTTCCTAATTAAAGCTACAAAGTACTCTAACAGTGAAAATAAATATCGATTTTTTTGTTTATTTAATTTTATTTTTTATTTATTTATTTATTTTGCCTTTTTTGATAACATATTTGATTAAGAAGTTTGGTAAAAAAAAATTATATATGACATCTAAATAGTTTTAGATATTTGCATTTTTCTGATTATTATCAATCTTAAAATTTGATAGCTGATGAGGTGTGGTTAGTATTGTTTACACTTTGAAGCATTTCTCTATTCTTAAAAGTAATTCATATATGCAATTTTTTACTCAGACGATTATTTAAAAAGAAACTCTTATTAACTTTAACTTTCACTACCGAATATTTCCTGTTTCCTTGTTATTCCTACTTACGATTTTCTTATTAAATAACTAATAAACATAAAAATGACTTTTTAAAGTCTAATATTAACTTTAGCCCTCAGCTTTTTTTATCGTATAAAAACTTTGAAGTTAATATTTTATTAGTGTTTCTAATTTTAGTGTCACGATTTTAAAATTCTTGAGCTGTTAAAAAACATACTATTTTGAAGAGATAACATATTATTGAATATTTCTGAAAATTAACTAGATGCAGATACCAGTATGCCAGATACTTGTATCCGTTAATTAGAATCTGTAGTGCGTATCAAACCAAATTTTGATGCATATCAAAATACTTTGCTACTTTAATTATATCAGAATTTATTTTCAAAATAAGATAAAACCAGCTCTGTCAATGAGAAAAAAAATTAGCTAAATTGCGCAGATTTAAAAAGGAGAAAAAATTTAAAAACATTAAGCCAAAAGCCAGTAACTTCTAATTTCTGTTATTATTATTTATGTGAGTGTTAATTATTTTGTATATACTTATTCTATTCAAAATTTTTATAAAAATGTTAAATACTGGTTCTGTTGATGATCATTCATATGTATAAAATGGGCAATCACAAATTTTGAATAAGAAAAACATAAATATACTATCATTTTAGTTAAAGTAGAGTTTTGGGACAGTTTATAAGTTAGGAAATAATATATTTAAAAAAATTAGAAATCATTATTATTTGTTTTATAACTTTACAAACATTAAATGCATTTTCCTTAAACTTATTTTTGTGAATGTAAATACTCTTCAATCCATTCGGCCTTTTTATTTTATTTTATTTAATTTAAGTGGACGTTGGAAATTTTGTGTAGATGCTTTCATTTACATTAGTACGAATTAGCATGGATTTAAGGTTCAGAGTTCTAGTTATTTTGCTAAAAAGATGGCAAAATTAATATTTTAAAAATTTTTGGGTTTTTAGGGTTACATTACAAAAGAAATTTTAATATTAAAAAAGTGTCAGATCATAAATATCATTCTAACTTTTATTTGCAATAATGTTTAAAATATAAATTAGTTGAAGAATGAAAAAAAAATCATTTGAAATTAAATATTATAATTTTGTTTAATTTTAAAGTAATGGTGCTGAAAAATTGGATTTTTTAAAAATAATAAAATCTGAAGAAATGTTATTATTTATGTTGAATATTACTGTTCCCATAAGAATTTTTTGAATAAGGCTCCCGCGTAGCCTTAATTATTTTCGGGTATACAAACTGTACGATCGAAAGACACGGGATAATAAATGCGGAATCAATCAAATAATCTTATTGATATTGAAAATTGATTGAAATTATATATATACTATATATATTACTATTATATTGAAACTGACATTGAAAACAGATTTTCAAATTATTATTTCAATTTCCTAATAAAGCTAATATTATTTCAAATCAGATTATTATTAACAAATTATTATTTCAAATCAGCTTTAATAAAGTAAATTAATAGCCAAAATAAATATTAATAATTGTTAATTTATAGTTAAAGCTGATTATTAAATAATATGCCACACAAATTAAATTTTAAAAAATAGACTCTATAATATAAAGTGAAATCGATCAAAATGCAATTTTACAAGAATTTCCAAAATAAAATCTCGGTTGTTTATCAAATTATTAGTTATAATTATTGCTGATAGTTTTATTTAAACAAATAAATTCTTATTTAAAATAAGGTTAATATATCACATTGAAAATTAGAATTATAGTACCAAGTGTTTATAGTAAAAATGTGATTTCTGAAAGATTACTTTATGGAGAATATCAGAAATGATAAATCAAGGATTCAAAATAAGGGATTTTTCTGTGAGGAATCGGAAAATGTCCAACAGTACTGACCCCTCGTGACCCAAGAATACCCCGAAAATTAAGGCAAAAGAGGTATACAGTTAAGGTATTGATTACAATTTTAACAACAACAAAAAAGCATCATTAAAAACATTAATAAATAAAACAAACAAAAAAATAAGATTAGATAAGAATATGCAACCAAAAATTAAAATATACCACCCAATTAATTAAGCAAACAAAAAGGGGAAGAACATACCATCAACAGGAAAAGAAATCTCACCCCAACTGCCAATTGTAATACAGTGTCAGGCAGGGGAAAAAAAGATAGAGTTTTTGAGAGCCATCAATTTCATTTTTAATTAATATTTTATCGTTTATTTTTTTATTAAAATATTGATATTGCAGTAGTTTTTGGAAAAATCATTATTGTTTAAATTTTTAATATATATATATGCATTGATAATAGTTCGCAAAAAAAAGTTACAGTGCCGATGAGTTTATTAAAGGAGCTAAAAAAACAACAAATATGTACATTTCTTTAACATCACATCCTTAAAGTGAAATTTTTTTGCACCGAAATTAAGTCATACTACGATTAATTGAAATTACGAAATTAATTGTCATACTACGATCGCAATCCTAGCTTATAAATTGAGAAATCCAACTAAAAGTTTAAAATAATAAATGCAAACAAAATCTTTTTTTTCCTCTTCATAATTCTGATAATGACTTTGTTTTTTCTCTTTCCTCAAAATTCGGAGTGGGAAAATTTCTTACTACAGATTGTCACAGAGGATAAAGTATATTAATGAATCAATTAAAAATAATTGAAAAGCCATATAAAAATTAATGAATTCCTGGGAACGTATTTCAATTTGGAATCAAATTACATATTACTCAATCAAAAAGTGCACGTTTCCAAATTAAAATACGTTTCCATTCCCTCGGAAAATTTCAAATCATGAATAAATAATAAAGTGTCTGATATTGAAGAATTTATAAATATTATTTTTATCTACGATGAAATACTTTTGCTAAATTATTATATGGTCCTATATCATGCAAATCCTATTGAAATTAAGGTATTTCATAGAAATCTAGTTTATTCTCATTTCTTCCTGTTATTTATGAAATTGCATTTAAATTTTTGAATGTCTGTAATAATTTTATTAGTTATCTATAATTTTTGAATATCGAATTATTGTTTCAAGCCGCGAATATTGATCGAATTAGGTTTTTAAATGTATTTGTTTAGCTATTCCATCTCCACGACTATTTCTTCAATGCATGCTTTACATGCATAAATTAAAAAAAAAAAAAATTAGTGTTTTTAAAATCATTTTATAATTAAGTGTTACGCATGTACAAGAAATGAAACGGGAATAATTCCATATGAAAACAGATGTCAATTTCTATTTTAGTGTAATGGTTAATTTTTACTTCAAAATATTTATATAATTCGACTTTAAATATAATTAGAAAATTTGAAAAAATGTATTCTTCTATATTGATTTTAATTTCAATATAAATTTGGATGAAAAAATATATCCTGTAAATAAATTTTAGTGGTGGTTTCTTTTATAAAATTGAAATTGAATTTATTTTAAATAATTATTCGGATTTATTTTAAATATTAATGTATATATTCTTGTAAATGGTATATCTGCAGTCAAGTCCAAAATGCATTTATTTTTATCTTGGAAAAATAATTTGTTTTATGTTGGTGAAGTCAAAATTCTGTAGCAAATTTTACCCTTACGATACAAAAAAATTTTGTAAAATTTGTAGACTTCTTTTTGTTATTAATGAAAATACGTTTTTTTTTATATTTTTAGAAAGTAGTTTTCGTAAGGCGATAATTAAACGTAATTCACAACAAATTATGACGTTTGCGGATTTTAAGAATCATTTGATTTAAATATTTCGTTTAATTTTCTACAGCGAATTACCGTTAGGCTGCAAAAATTAGGAAATAATTAAAAGAAAAGTCTTCTTTTAGCATATTTATTAATCAGTTTAAAATAATCAAATGTTTATTTGAATGGAGTTGTTTTACATTCATTATACATGAATATTGCTTTATTCACATGACTGACTTTTTTTACATGTGTAGATAAATTTGAAAAAGCGATAAAAAGAAAAAGATTTCAAATTGTATTTATTAGAAGCATTTCAAAGATTATATAAGGAAAGAATATAATTGGTCAGTCGTAAGAATCAAAAAGGTATCATCAAAAGTTACAGACGAATTCTTGATGATAAAGAATTCATTAAGAACACATGGCAACTATTTGTTGAATAGGAACCTTAGAACTAGATTAATCGCATTGATAAAGTAACGAATCCAGCGTAAAAACAGGCCACTAACAAATCATTATAAATAATAAAGGTAATAACCAATAAAAATAGTATACATGAATGTCATTTTTTAAACCAAGTTAACTCCCAAAAAGGAATTTCCTGAAATCAAAATAATATTTAATTAAATATGTATCAACACAATTACAATATCATGATAAAATAATATTGATATAATAATTTTGATGACAGAAATATTTCAAAATGAAGTCCTTTTGGATAATTGTTTTTTTCTATCTGCATCGGCAATCTTTGCCAAAAAAATATATGATTATTGACATTAATGTTTCTTACTATACTGGATATCTGCTAATAACAATTTAGCTTAAAACATCGATTCATTCTCAGAACAACATTTATCTAATACCGATTGTGTTATCTGATAATTTATTATATCCCGATAAGTCTTCCTTCCGCGCTCTACGGCAATTCCCATTCTTGTCGAGGTGGACCGATAATAAAAATAACTGCGCATCCGGGCGAAAACCTTCCCCCTCGACCAAGAAATGAGCCTCTCCCGACTGTGTGAACGTCAGTAGAAGTAGAACGATTCACGTCTCGTCAAGGCCGTCCTACTTGGAACAGAATCAAGTTTGTCTGGCGTAGAGTCAATGAACCTCACTTTTTCTTTTATATATATATATTTGTTTTTATTAATGTTTTTCTTTTGGCGTCAGTGGAAACAGTCATTTGTTGCTGGAAAATCCGGTTTGTGTTGGGAAAGGCGGACAACACATAGCTATGCCGAAGGTTATCTAGTTTTCTTTTTTTACCCCCTTAAGTGCTATTTTTTATATTAAAAAGAAGAAACTAAAACATAATTTACCTGCAGATGTGAAAAATATCATCAAAAAGTGTCTAATGAGGGGTGTTCGACCATTATTTGATCACATAAAAAGCTTCTTTTATTTTATTCTAATTTCGATCTTTTGGAATACGAATTATATTCTCCAAATGGTTCTCCAACAGCTGTAAAAGATGACAGAAAATCGTATTGGCGTTGAATTTAAAGTCATTCCCACATATACCATTTATTTATTTGCTAAAAAAAATGAAATAAGTAATAAATTACATTGAAATAACAGATTTTCATTTTTTTTAAAAAAAAATTCGATTTGTTTTTCGTTCTAATTTGAAAAAAAAATTATAATATAATTTGATTAAAAATAGGCGTTTTAATATAAGCAGCTGTTGAATTCAAATCACTATGGCGAAAGTTTTAAGATTTCATCCTTCTCATAATTTTTATATTTGCTATTGCATTCATTTAATATGTTTTGAGCTAACCAGGCTTCTGTAATAAACGCATATATATCGTCACGTAAAATGTGTTTATTTCATTAAACCGTTATTTTCTGCTATATCGATTGTCTAAATCTGCTTTTAAATAAATAAACAAGAGGTTTTTTTTTCTTTTGATTTGTAAATTATTTTTATAAATATTAGGGAACTT
>JAPMOQ010009896.1:387566-413849 GCA_026543055.1 Argiope trifasciata
TAACGTATGTATAAAATGGATAGCATGTATCCATTTAACGTATGTATCCATTTCATCAATTTTAACAGTTCATGGATTCCATCTTCATAGGGAGGGAAATGTAGCTTCTGTGAATCAAAAGACTGGAACACCAAGATGTAGACGACTGTCTCAGCTCTTTGGCCTGCAGATTTTAGATGGGCATAATGAAATGGCCTTCACGCCTTGGGTGACACTACCTTCTTCTTCTTGTATACAGCCGACCACCCTGCCACTACTGAACGTAGCAGTATCGACAGGATTTGAGTGACACTACCAGAAGCAAGTTCCCTACGTCCTCACCCATTCCGCCCAGAAACACCTTTCCGTCACGATGTTGCAATCTGTGGGACTTGGGAAACTGATTTTTAATTCCAGCGGACACCATCTCGCGTGGATCTACTTGGTAATAAAATAGCAGAGGGGTTCGCAAAGAAAGGAAGCAGCCTAATGGTTCCGCCTTCTGCTGAACTCACACACTGAGAACTCTTCTCTCAGACCAAATCCCTAAATAGGAAGAAGTAGATGGTGGCCTCTGTTCATGATTGGTACAGGACCTGTCCTTCATTCTGCCTGGTGATAGAAAGACCAACACTTACCTGTCTGGCCTTTCCAGTTGCCAACTTAATTGTCTTTTCTGGGGGTGAAAAATTTTACCTTCTTTGTCCGAAATTCTGCCATCAGCATCAGGCCTGTGCTGAACATACCCTAGACCAGAGGTTCCCAATCTTTTTTGAACTGGCGCTCCCTTTTCTAATGAATATTTCAATATCGCCCCCCCCCCCACTCTGGATAAATAAGAGCGTACATTATGCATGGTAAAAACAAGAATTTAAAAAAAAATTCTAATAGGTAGAATATTGTTGGAATTGAAACGCTACTGAATGTCTTCTTTATTTAAAAAAAGAGGAATAAAAATTTTAGCTTATCTGTCATAAGGACAGGTAGGAATTTTGATGATATGAATTAATTCATTATATATTGCTTTCTAAATAAATAAATTGACAGTTCCAGAGACCCATAAAAATGCATACTTCATTATATTAAAAAGTATTTTTTTTATTAAAGTTTAAATACATCAAATTTCTAACTTAACTAATGAGAAGGTGAAATTTGATACATTTTAAGGAACTTGTTAATATCAGGCTCGATTTTCCTTAAAAACAAACGTAAGTAATATGGAGCCGATTTCTCTTTTTCGTTACCAATGTTGCCTCAGCACTAAATCCACGTTTTAATAAATATGAAGAGGCGAATGCTATCAGAAATCGTTGAACAATCCACCCTAATCCTGAATGCAGTTGCGAAACAGACTTCTGCAGCCAAAATTCTTGGTGGCCATTTTTGAATTTAATTTTTAGATCCTTCCTTATTTATCGTCAGTTCTATTAGTTCTTCTAACTGAGATGATTCTGCTTGGAAACATGGAAAACATTGGTTGACATTGGAAAAAAGATATCAAACTCAGTCTGGTATGTCCATGTTTAAAATGTCCTGGAATCGTTCCTTGAAGTTATTGTACACTATATTTGGTTAATCCTTTAACGCCCCTTCGTGCCATATCAACGCCCCCTAATTTTCTCTGGATCTTTTACTGCCCCCCTGAAAGCTTCAAACGCCCACAAGGGGGCGTTATCGCCCACGTTGGGAATCTATGTCCTAGACTGTTTAGGACTCCTTTGGGGGAGGAATGTATTCTTCTCCCTTCCTCGTTTCTGACTTTCTTCTTGTCAAGGGAATTTTGGATTTGGTCTGACTGAATCAGGCCATGGAGATTAAAAACAACAACTACAACATAGATTGCACTGTATAGAGGACAGTTATTAAATATTTTTTGGAATGTTGAGTTTGGAATTCACTGTTATTAAAGCAAGGTAAATTGAAAAGTCAGTCAGAATATTTCTTTCTATTTTGCTTGAGTAAAATCCCATATTCTCCCTTCCATCTTGAGAAAGTAAATACTCTGCGTTTGTTTTCTTGCTATATAAATAGAAAGTCCTATATCCTGAAAAGAAATGCCGGAAATTCGAGAATCGACCGTCGTGCCTTATTGAATCAATTGAATTAATTAGCATTTTCCTTTCTTGCGTATTTATTGACTGGCATTCAGAAATTAATGTTTCAAATCAAATTTGAGATTTTTTTTTAGTTTAAAAATATGCATATCTTTGCAAATATTGTTTCCAGAACCGTGGAGCTTTGAATGTGCTTACACAAAAGCAAGAGAAGCGTTTTGCTGATAGGTCAACCATTCTGGGATAGGTGTAGTGAATCTTCCTTGGGTTAGAGTCCCGGTTCGGGCATGGTTACTCTTCCACCGTTCTATCTGCAAGCACTGTGCATGTGCCCACCCCCCTTGTAAAAAGGGGTCGTGCCAGCGAATGAGGGATGCGTGAGTGGCAAAATAGAAAGAAATATTTTGGCTGAATTTTCAAATTACTTTGCTTTAATAACAGTGACTTTCAAAACTGAACATTCCAAAAAATATTTAATAACTGTCCTCCATACAGTGCAATCCATGTTGTTGTTGCTAATTTCCACGGCCTGATTTAGTCAGACCAAATCTAAAAATCCGTTGACAAGCAGAAAATCAAAAACGAGGAAGAATAAATTTATCCTCAAAGAAGTCCAAAACAGTCTATAATGAGTTAACAGTGGTTTGATGTTGGCGGCGTTTGCTACTCTTGGCCCTAGTTGGCGTTATTAAAAAACAAGAGATGCTCCCTTTCGGCTTAAATCACTGTCTTTGTAACAGCGGGCTTGTCCAGTGGTAAGTGCAATGATAAACAACAGCCTAACTAACAATATCAGTTTAAATATATTAAAAAAAAAGAACCTTGAAAAAATCTAAAGAGGGACCTAGTATCTTTCGGGTGGTGCGCAAAGGTGATGGAATCCTTGACAAAGGCATTTGAGGCATCGATTCTCGATCCATTGGGCTCACGAACTGATGGAAATTCGCCATCCTGCGTTGGCGGCAAATCTCAAGATAAAATGAAAATCGAAGCGGGCGGGATAGTTTCAGTGGCGGGGGGGGGGGGGAGGAATACAATATCGGTTATCTTTCATGCGGGCCTTTGGCTTCCAAAATCGATTTTGATCAATTTCACAACAACTGAAGGTGGATAATTTAAATTTGAATAGATGGTTTTATCATCAGTTTGGGTAGCTACGCATTCCGGCAACGCATCAATGTTCGAGGACACAGTTTTTTAGATAGTGTAAAATTCTTTAAAATAGTGAAGTATGCGCTTATTATCTAAATTTAACTAAAAAGACATTAAAAAATTATATATATATATATTTATAATGTACATGTATGCAATATATTTAAAGCTACCTTTTACATTATAGATCATAAAATGCTTTTATTAAAAAAGATTGAAATTTTCTTTGCTAAGTATCATATTTGTGGTTTGGACCACAACTAATAAGACGCATCAGGGTGCGTAGTGAGAAAGTGCTGCAAAAATTAAATACTTTTAAGCACCACTGCCCCAAAAAATGAAGCACATTTGTACACGTACGATTATGTAAATCTGCGTTTTTTTTCTAATCCTAGGTTATTTTCTGTTTTATTATATTCATAATTTTTATTGAAATTCTTTAAAATTTGTATTTTTCACATTTTAATATTTATTACTGTATTTTTATAATATTTGCTCAATGCCTTCTATTGTAAAACAAAAGATGCCTTTTTGGTTTTGACAAAACCAGAAAAGGATAAAGAAAATGAAATAAAATAACTATCATTATCAAAAATTTAACTTTTGTTAGAGAAAACTATTTAAAAAACTACATGTAAAAGAAGTTGAAACGTTTTTCGAGTTGCAACCAGTTCGGCATATTTCGTATTTCTCTCTTTCGGAATAACCCTTTCAATATTTCAATACGGCGCCCAATGTTGAAAAAAGAAGCCAAAAAAATTTCAGTCACCATTATCTTAACATGGGTTAAAACTCCCGTATCCCTTCACCGAATGCTTCCCTTTCGTCGGTTTTCTCTTTTGCCATATCCAGCACACAAATATTTATGACTGTCATCTATTTAGCGTATTAATGAATGCGGAAACAAAACGGAATATCTTATGCCGAAACAAAAAAGGAATATTTTCTTTTCACTGGCGTTGATCGCGTTTAAGAACCTTTCTTCCAAAATTAAGCACATTTAAGGTGGTTTTCAAATTTAAGCACTTTTTAAGGACTTTTCACGACGCTACACACCTAGCGCATACTTCTTCACAGCATCTTGACTGAGCTAAGAAGAGAATAACTCATCAGATTGTAGGGTGTGAATTGCGGGCACTTTGCACTGAAAACAATGAGGTAAGACGAAGAGATATAAACTAAAAATTCAACACTGAGATGAGAACTTTTGCTACCGTCCTAATCTAAGTTTTATGTGAAAATCTTCAAAAGAGATTAACTATATCTAAACACATCTTCCCATCTTTAATGGGACTCTTGCATCTGTCCGATGGCTTTACTGCCCTCGATTCAATTAAAACGTAACACTAAAAAACGGAACAGTACAGTATAGTTCTATTTAAAAATAAAAAGACATATATACATAGAAACAATAACAAGCCGCTTGGCAATGGTGTGCCGAGTGTTAAGAATTCAGTTGAACCACGTGATCTTTCTGTTAGCCGCCAATCATGTAAACATCACGTGGTCTCACTGTTACTGCTTGTTTATATATGTTTCTTTTTTCAAGTAGAAGCGAGATGGACCCTCGGACGGTGAGGAGAGCGATCTTGGCTCTCTCTCTCTTCCGAAACAAACCACAGTGCAGTTTTCTAGGCCCACTGCACTTAGGAGTATCCGTTTGTCTTTTGATGTTATGTTATCAAAAAACCCCAGAAAAGACAACTTGTGTTTTCAAGTTATTTAACAAACGAACAATCTTCACTATACATCAATTAGTGCTGTATCTATAAAAGCAACAATAATTAATTTTAATCTCAAATTACTTTAATCGGAAACAATTATTCAACTCATTTCAGTTACCAACAGTAAAAGACACGGCACTCAGTGTGTTATATTTTTCATTAGTAAGGTCTCAGGTGAAATGTGCAGGTAGTTTTTAATCGTCTCACTGTACGATATATAAATGCGCGTGAAATTTCGGATAAATTCGGATATCGTTATATTTTTGGGGGGATTTCTACATTCATTTTATTGCACGTAGTTATAAATCATTGCTAGTTTAAATAGCTCATTATTTGTTAAAAATACCACAATACACAACCAGTTTTGTTCCAATCTTAATTTTGATTTTTGCAAGAAAACGTGGGTTGAGTTGTACTGAAAAAAATACTGAGAATAAATAAGTCAATTAGAAAAGAAATCGTCAGTTAAAAAATAATTTGCCATAAATATTTGAAACGATTAAATGGCATTTGACAAGTTGATTGTTATAAAAAATTTGGCTAGAAATTATTTGCTCCGAAAATCGATTTCGAGGTGATTGTTATGAAAGAAATTAAGAAAAATTTGGCTGTACATTACTTGCATGCAATAAATTTTTATTTGAGTTTTTGGAATTTAAAATTGTAGTGCGAATATATAAAAATCCTTAAGTGTACGTGAAGATGACAAGAATGCCCTAAAAGGCAAAATGGAGTTTAAGGTAAATGATATCCGGCATTTTATGTCTTTCTTATCTGATCCCTTTATAATATGTCTCAATTTTTTTTCTATTTTCGTACATGGTCCCGATGTAGCACGTTCAATTTTCAAAGAAGTATAACTATATTTTAGAAATAAAAGTAAAGGTGGAGTAAAGTTCCTCCTCTCACTCCACGTGTATTCTTTGCTTTACCTTCAAGATGGCTGCTGCCGCGATTAATCCCTTTGTCTTGTGGCAATTTCTAAATCCACTCTCATCTTGTTAATCGTCTATTCCCATAGTGTACGTTTTATGGAAATGAGAACACGAACAAATCATATTCTTGATTATTGTATTAGTTCAATATTTACGAAATATATACATAAAAAAACATTCGAAGATATCAAGTCCGTTCATGGCGAACGACACGGCAGTCCTCCAGCGTTTCTCGTCCTTATCTCTCCTTCGTCGTTATCTCCTGGTCCCTTTTTGAACCGTCTCACCCCCACGGACAGCACGTGACCTTTGTCCAGACCGGTTTGAAACCTTCCTCGTTGAGAGTCGAGGAGCGGGATCCGTAAGGCCTTATCACACGGTGAAATTTTGCCAGCATTTTTTCGTTTCAACCCTCAAAACCCGGTCGAGCAAGTTTCATAATCGACAACTCTTTCGAATTAATTCGAAAATGTTGTCGAAATATTGTCCGCAAACAAAATTCAACCAATCATGTGAAAGTTTGAAGTGACGTCACACAAGTGACGCCACTTTCCTTGTCGTTTGCTGACGGAAAGTGCCTAAGATATTTTGCCGTGTGATAAGGCCTTTACAGGTGAGTTCACACGAGGTTAACTATTGTGCGCAAACATTGCCTTTCTTTTGTTATCTTTTTATTGCCCTCGTGTGCACAGTTGAAGCCGATCTCCAACGACCCGTCCATCCGGCAAGCGGAACACGCGTTAACTCTCGACCTCACTTATGGTTTTCTGGGTTCCTTTGATGCCTGGGCAGTTTACCGAAAAATTTTCGGTAGAATCGACAGACATCAAAGGACTCCAGAAAACTGCAAGAGGGGTCAAATGGGGAACGCGTGGCTCGCCTGCCGGATGGGCGGATCGTTGGAACTCGGTTGGAGACAACGTCGTTGGATAATGGCCAATTTTTGTCCCGAAGGGACAACCATTTGCCATTATACCATTGTAGTCACATGACACATGAAGTAGGCGTTATATTTACAAAGCGCAACTGTTAGCCTCGTGTGAACCCACCTTTATAAGAGAGGTTTTTAACAATGATTTTCTTGGATGGAGAAGAAACTTTCTAATTGACTAAATTTGTCGAGAGGGTAATAATTTAATAAGTAATAATAATTTAATAAGTGCACTTTCAGGAAAACTGATTTAAATTTTTTTAAATTTAATTTACATGCTTTTATTCCGTACTTTATTGCCAAATATTTTATAATTTACATTGCTCACTTATCTAATTGACAAAGAATTAAACCGAGTTTCAATCTTTTTATATTTCGATAATGGTAAACACTAGAGAAATAAAATTTCTAAAGGCAGATGTATTTCTTCTTGAAATCAAAGCATAGTTTTCATTTAGATCATTTCATGATTAATGCATTCTTGGTAAATGTATTCTTCTTGGCCTATAATGAGATTAAGCATAGAGGATCTCCATTTAAAAAGCAACAGCCACTTGTCAGCTCACTTAATGATTTTAGGGATATTATTTGGAGATAACGAAGTGATGATCTTCATAGTCTTTCTCACCCTCAACACTGCCTAAGAAAAATATCCTTCGTCCTTCGACAAACTGTAATGTACTGTCACGAACCTGTAATTTTGCTGTAAAAACGAAATCAATATTAAACACAAATACACGCACACACAATTAAGGATTACATGTAGTTACATTACTTACACAAGATAAGGAAAACTCAAACAAAATTTTGGAACAGCATTTACATTGTAAAAAAAATTAAAATGTAATGGATGTAAAAAAATTTAAAATATAGACTGAAAGGTGGCAGAATCCGTTTTTTATTTTGAACACAATATTGCCTGAAATTGAAAACACTCGTACAGTAGCTACTGAGCTAGGTTTCGCAGTTTTCATGACATTAAGTAACAAATCTTAAATTTTTTTGTTCTTTTATTTTTTGTCTTAAATAATGAAAATTCAGTTTTCTGTGTCTTTGAGTTTGTAAGCTTTTCTTCAGGGTCTTCAAAAAACTTGTGAATTGATTTTTACATGGCTTCTTTAAAAAAAAGCATTACTCTGAAGAGTAGTTTCTTCGATCTGCTTTTCATCAGAATCGGTTTCCACTAAGAATTTGGAAATATTCTAGACGATATCTTTCCAGATAACTTTATAATTTAGGTTTTTGAAGTTAAAGAAAGTACACCAGATTTCTGCACTGAACTGAAAATGTTTTGTGGATTTTTTAAATGCAGCAAAAGAGTTGCTAATTTAACTCGTCTAATTTTTCGAATTCGCTCTTCTAAAGCATATAATAATTTCAAACTTATTTCAATGTTCAAATTTTTTTAGTCCATTGAACATAAATTCAAATGTACCTTCATTTGTTAATAAATGCGGATCTCATCGCCTTAAAGGCCTTATCACAAGAGCAAAATATCGTCGGCACTTTCCGTCAGCAAACGACAACGAAAGTGACGTCACTTTTAAGTTTTCCATGCTTGGTTGATTTTCATTTCCGGACAATATTTTCGACGGCATTTTCGAGCTGGTTCGAAAAAGTTGTCGATTATGAAACTTGCTTGACCGGTTCTTATGGTAGAAACGGAAAATTGCCGACGGAAAGTGCAGACGATATTTTGCAGTGTGATTAGGCCTTAAGCCAGTTGCTAAACAAGTCGGTCCCAACCGATATAACTCTCTTTCTCATTTCCGAAGAAATGGAATATTCAGGCGTTCTGGAAAACTGGTTTTCGAATGTGATAGATTTACTCGAAAAACCGGTTTTTTAAACCGGATTTGAAAAACCCTGAAAACACACTTGCTACCGAGCCTGTGACACACCCACTGCAAGCTGACTTTAAGCCTCAATGAAGGAAATTTCACAACTATGTGCTTCTGTTTGTTGATTGAATTGCCAATATTTTTCGCGATTAAATTGTTTTTAATATTTGTATTAATAATAATTGTTGAATTCTTTATAATTATTAAAAATATATAATTGTTTAAAAATAATTGTTTGTTAATAATTGTTTAAAAATATGTATATTGCTAGAATTTTTACTCAAGCATCGCTCTTTGTTAGCTCTCTCAAACATTAGAATTTACGCAAAAATAAATACTTTTTATACAAAAATAAAAAATTTCTTATAATTCGATGAGCACATTATTTTTTTGCCCAAAAAGAAATCTAAAAAATTTAGGTAAAAACTTTTTATGTTATATTTTTTAAGGAATGGTTTTCTAAGGGCTTGTTTCTAGTTTTCGAATACATAATATAAAATTATATCAAAATATCTTCATTTTTATCAAATTTTTAAACTTTTAAAAGAAATTTAATAGGACGAATTTAAATTTATTATTATTATCGAAAATTATTAAAATAATAAGTTAGGAAAACAGCTAATTTAAATTTTTTAATTAAGTATTTTTTTTTTCAATGAATCCCAATATTATTCTCCACAAATTTTCAGTAAGAAATATTTTAAAGATTTTTTTAATTGAAAAGGCATTAGGTAAATTGAACAAATCTGCTTTCTTAAGGAATGTGTACTGCACATTGATCCATGTTCTTCTAATGGATATTTTCGGTTTATGCTCTAAAAATGGTTCTTACAGTATATCTGAAGTAAATTAAATACTTTTAAAATAGAATATCATAATGAAATGTCACACTAAACTATCATTCTTTGAAAATGCCCTGTATTCATTAAATGGTTTTAAAACGAAACTACCAGGCTTTAAATATTTTAATCATAAAAGTTTCGGGAAATAACTAAAAATATGCGAAAAAGAAACGACAACTAAAACTTAGTAAGTTAATATCAGTTAGATATTAACGCTGATGAATGCAAGAAACCTTGTCGCTTAAAAACACATATCAAATGCAATTTCTATTTTGTACAGTTTAGACTTAATGAATCATTGATTCTCTCATCGATGGTCATACATAGCATTTGGTGTTGAGAAAAAAAAAGCAGCTTTAAAAGCACACAAGACATTTATTCACAGACGAAGACAAAAGCATTAAACATAAATTCGAAACAAAACGAACCGCTAACATTCCTCCAATGTTTTTAAAACCAAACTAATTACAAATTGTTAAAATTAAAGAGT
Organism: Argiope trifasciata; assembly: GCA_026543055.1. Classification (NCBI taxonomy): domain Eukaryota; kingdom Metazoa; phylum Arthropoda; class Arachnida; order Araneae; family Araneidae; genus Argiope; species Argiope trifasciata. The sequence goes on from JAPMOQ010009896.1 coordinate 397,515, forward strand.
TCAGGACCCGGTCGTCATACGTCGCTCACTACCAAAAATCTCTCAATCTTTACCCCCTTGCTGTTTCCTTTTTAAAAAGAATTCTGTCGAAGACCATCTCACATCAGTTCAATGTCGAATAACGTTGAAGAAGTTCAACCCATTTCTGCTCCAGAGAGACTTCTTTTAGACGAGCATATATATATATATATATATATATATATATGCTCTTTTTGTTTTCTTAATTTGAGTTATTAATTTTGGTTGAATATTCTTATGTAGTTTTACCTTTTATATATATTTTTGTTTCATTAGGTGATGTTTTTAATATTTTCCTTTGTTTTTGTCTTTTGCTTTTTAAATTGATATGTCCATTTTGCCGTAATTTTTGGGGGATTTTCGGGTCACGAGGTGTCAATTCTTTTGACCATTGTCCGCCGATGCCTCACAGAAAAAATCCTTTATTTTGAATCCTTGCCGACCCTTGACGAAGTTGAAAGTTTGATAGTTTGAACTCGGACATTTCTAGAAAATAAATTTACCAGCGAAAGAAAAAAAATCATTATTTTCTGCCTTTTTTGATTGTCATTTCCCACTTTCATACTAAATAGGAAACTGTAGGTAAGCGAACTATGCATTGTTAGATTTCTTTATATATATATATATATATATATATATATATATATATACACACACAAAGAGAGTGAGAAAGACTTTTGTCAAACAAATAAAGAGCGTTTTCGTTTTTTAAATTCGGAATAGAAAAAGCGAACATGATCATTGTTCAGTTTCAAAAGTTTTGATTTGTTGATTTTGTACCTTTTATTATTGCCGGATTTTCGCAACACATTTCTCCCGAGTAAGAATTTCAACATTTTCCCGAATTCTCATCACAGAAGTGAGGCCAGCTAATTAGTCTTTGACGGTTCTTCCTTCGGGATTTGTAAAGTGCGAAGTATTATCACCAGAAAAAAAAGAAGATAAAGCAGAGATTATTAAAGTTTTAGGAAATAATCATCGATGTAGATAGAGAAAAACAAAATTTTGCGGTTTTGAAAGTCGTCAACCGGTTCTGTGACGAACATATTCTAGAAATTTACAAACCCGATGTCTCTTTGGGTGGTGTCTGTTTGATAGTTATCTAGCAAATACCTCAACACTCATGATTTAAATAATTTTTATAATTATTTATTTAATATTATCAGATATAAATAAGCTGGCGTCCTGGCTTAGGGGAAGCGTGTCTTTCTAGTGTTCTGGGCTTCCCTGTTCTTGCATGGTTATTATTCTGTGTTCCATCTGTCAGTAGTGTGAATGCCCCCCCCCCCCCTGTTAAAAGGGGTTGTGCAAACGAATGTGAAGCATGAAGTAGCTAAGTCGTATTCTCAGCCCTAGTTGTCGCTACTGAACAAACAAGGGAGGCTAATTTGGGCTTAAAATCGTTGACAGCGATCAGCAGGCTTGTCAATGACAAGTGCCATTGGAAACAACAGCAACAAATGTAAGTAAATACCGAGAAAGACATAATTTTGTCCAAGATCAATTAAAACTACTCATTCAGGAATCGCGGTCTAGGCGGTGACGTCGTATCGCAAAATTATTTCTTTAATCATTTTGAATAAAATAAAATATTTATGGACTATTATGTTCTTTTTAATTAATAATTTCATAGCTTATTCTAACGAACAGAATAAGCTTTGAAAAGATGTATATAATAGCTAGAATGCTTTATCTTTGAAGTCTAAATGTCGTTGGTTGAAATGAAACAGTGATTACGGTGCCCGGTAGTCGCATCAATGATCCCAGAGCTTGGCGACGAACTTGGCGGCCATTCAGCTTGTTGGTGATGAATTTGGCAGCTTTGGTGATAAAATTGATAATACCCTAAACATCAAGAATTTTCCAGATCCGTCCATTAGGAGCTAAGATACATCCAGAATGATCCTGATTGGTCCAGAAGGTTTCAGCCTCGCCTTCCGCTGCTATATAAGGCCAACCATCTGAAACTGGAGAAGTTACCAATCGAGAAAACCTGAATTGAGAGGTCTTGAATAGGATACCTGAACGGAGAACACGCCTAGAAAATACCGAAGTATCGGCGGAGTGCTGAACTGCTGTGTGTGCCGTATTCTGCCGTCGTTGTGTCTTGTGTTGTAGCCCGTTGTGTCGTCATCGGGAACGGAGCAGTCCTGAACATAGAAGTAGTCCCGTTGTGAGAAGTAGTGAGTCGGCAGCGAACGCGAGAAGAGACAGTGGAAAAGTTGTACAGCCGTTTGGAGAGACCTATGCGAGCGTGGGCAGAATCCCAGAAAGATTCCCTCTACTGCTGAATCCTGTCTGGCCTCTTTGTGAGCTGTGGAAGTTGTCACTACGGATTTTCTGCTTGTGGACTACTGTTGCTATTGTGGGCTACTATCTGCAGTGTGCTGTCCTGTGTGTTCGTCTTGGCTGTATATAGTTATCTTCTGTACATAGTTGTACTGTAAATATTTGTCGTATTTGTACTGTCTTGTAAATAAACGTCATCTGTGTTGTGTCGTGTACTAAAGGACATCATTGTGTGCTCATTTTCTCACACCATATACCTCACTATACAAGGAAACGAACCCGACGGATTAGCATAGTATAAGGAGAGAAATCCGTAACAATACTGTCCACAATTGACAGTATATACTTTGAAAGACTCAGGTAATAGTACAGTTCTATTTAAACTTTGTTAATGTTAACGCTTTAACATTGGAAGAACAAAGAGGAACGCAAAATTGATATACAATGTATAATCAATTAAAAGTTTTGTCTTCGTAGGAAAATAACATATAACTGCAATGAGGGCAAAGTTCAAAATAAAAAACATTACTACGGAAAGGAAACAAACGAAGAACAATTGCAGATTTAGTTCAAGGAGCTTTCTTTGGTTACCTGATCAGCCAGTTGTTGCAGATTTAGTTCAAGGAGCTTTCTTTGGTTACCTGATCAGCCAGTTGTTGCAGATTTAGTTCAAGGAGCTTTCTTTGGTTACCTGATCAGCCAGTTGTTGCAGATTTAGTTCAAGCAGCTTTCTTTGGTCGCCTGATGAGCCAGATGTTGCAGATTTAGTTCAAGATGCCTTGGTCGTCTGATCAGTGAGTTGTTGAAGATTTAGTTCAAGAAGCTTTGGTTGCCTGATCAGCCAGTTCATTACTTTTGATACCAAAGTGGGCTTTATCAAAGTAAATTACATTGTAACGTGATATTACCATCCATTAACATTGCTACTGAATTATTCTTTGAGTTGAATTTCTGACTGTCCGGAATAGATGATAATGAACATAATTTTTTTGGGTTTTTCGAATTTAAAGCTTAACTTATTACAAAAAACTTAGCTTGAAAAATTAAAAGTAATTTTCAAGTTCATACCGAAACTTTGCAATTTTATCTTCTCCCACAATAATGTAAAATGTAGCTCTAATTATTTCATTCCTTTTCGAGCCTTCTGTATAGGTGGAGTGTGGAGCTGTCCTTGAAAAATATCCCACGGCACCTTTTAAATTGTGCTAGGAGGAATCCATAACTATCGTTTTAAAACTCTCAATTCTTTTGTCAAAAATGTTTATGTCCTAATGCTGACTTTTTTTAAGCCAGCTGTAAAAGATAATATTGCTTATACACGAGGTACTCACGTTGCATTTGTAACAACTGAACTATCAATTATAACTCTAAATGAAACAATTCAACTCTTGATTTTTAAGTTCGAAACTGTTGTTGTTTCGTTTTTAAGTTTTGAGTAAAACAAGAACTCGAATTGCATTTGCGTTTACGTTTATAAGTCAGTTGTTTAACAATGCCAGCAATTTCAATATCACATATCAGATCTACTGATTCAAATCCACTAATTATTTCTAGAGCTGTTGTAGATGTTGCACTAAAAGCCCCCATATCTGCTAACAGTACTTTACGTTGTAAATACATTCGTCTTCCATCTTTATTTGTTACTACCCTACCACCAGGCTGCAGCTACTAACATTTTTTTCCTGAGATCTTTTGTATACATTATTGAAAAGTTTTCATGATATTCCTCTGTTGTACTTGGAAGCTGAAAGTTTGTTTAAAATTTTAGTCATGTTTCCCAAGTGATTTATATGAGCTGTACCATTTGATCTATCATCAACTGCAATGAAAAGAATCTTCATATTTCTTATAATCTTGATTGCCTTACATGTATACGAATAATGTGGAGGTTGTTTATAACGCTCCTTCTTTTTTTTTCGAATGAAATCGGCGACATTTTTTCAGCCAGTATTCTGGCTTAGGAGAAGCATGTCTTCCTAGTGTTCTGCGTGTCCCGGTTCGGGCATAATTGTTATTCAATGTTTTGTCTGTGTGAATGTGCCCCGCCCCCAGTATAAAGGGGTTGTGCAAGCAACTGTGAAGCATGAAGTAGCTACGTCGAAATCTTGGACCCAGTTGGTGCAACTGAAAAACAAGAGTCGATAATGTAGACTTAAAATTGCTGACAGCGATCTGCAGGCTTGTCAACGACAAGTGCCATTGGAAACAAAAACCCGTTTTTTCATGTGTAAGAGTCACTTTAGAATAGAATTCAGGAAAATAAATGTATTTGTAAAGGAATCGGTACTGTTTAAAGGAATGTGTTGAAATCTCGGAATTAAGAAAAGAATCTGACGATTGAAATTAATGACTTCAGCATAGTACGGATGGTACCAAGCAATCTTAAAATCCTGAAGGACATGATGTCAAAGAGAAGTCAGTTTTTTACCAACTGTTTGGGAGTTTGAAAGTGCTTAGATTTCTGCTGTGTAACGAGAATTTGAAGAACTATTTTGATTTTCGTGGAGAATTTCTCTTAGTAATGACCTACTCCTTGTTTTATGGGAACTGACGAAGAAGAACAGTAATTCACCATTTTTTTTTCCAATTTCCTCGAAGGAAATGTTAGTTTGAAATTAGGTTAATGTAAGCATGAGCAATGTTAAAGACAGCAGTCTCCAACAACAAATCTTGAAGATACTGCTTTGTTGAGTGGTGGCGGGGTGGTCAGTTGCATGTAAGAAGTCTGATTTTTCTACTGTTCTTTTAATCAGCTTTTAGATTTTATGCTTCATAGTTGATAAAAATCATCGGCATAAACAATTATTTTAGTATCTTCTCCAAAATTAGTTTGTAGTGCTGCATTCCTGATTAGGAATCAGAGGAGAGGGCATCCGAGTGAATGCCCTCTCTGAAAAATATGATCACTCTGATTTGAAATGATTTTTTTGTCATTGAGTAAACTTGAAATCCCATTAAAAAGGTTTTCGGTAGCAGTTCATACTTTTCAATTGCATTGCATTAATGGCCACTAAAAACACTTGTGCCATCTAAGGAAATCATAACAATACGTCTTGAACTATTTGTTGCGACAGAAATATAATTCTTAATGTAAATAAATGATTCAGCTGCACTTTCCCCAAAAGAGAAACCATACTGTGTTCGATGCAAATAATTATTTTTTTAAATAAATGACAGAAGATTCTTGGTGCATCATCTTTTTATCAAATATTTTCCCAATGAAATCAAGAAAACAAATAGACCGAGCAGATGGTGTTGTATATTTTTCTGTTCTGCTTGTTAAACAACACAACTTGTGCTCATTTCTATTGCGCAGGGAATCGGCTATGGTGCAAACCTCCATTATAAAGATTAAAAACATTAATATCATACACTTTAATGCTTCTTTAGTAATTTCCGTTGAAATATCATCTGTACCTGAAACTTTTTTGTTATTTAAACTATTGAAAATAGGTTCAACTTTGGCTACATAAAACAGGGGATCATCTAGAGAATTGGGAGAATTCGACTATTGTTCGGAATATTTTCACGAAAAAGTGTAGAATTGTCATCATTCAAGAAGCAGTGAAATTTAAAAGTAAAATATCAATTGCTTCTTAAGCAGATAGGGTTAAAGAACCATCTAATCATCTAATAACCCTAAGTTGAAAACATCTATTTTATGGATTTTTAGTCAAATCGAAATGAATTCCAAATGGCTCATTTGATGTTAGATAAATTGGAGCAGTCACTTCCCGTTGCCCAATTTAAACTTACTCTATAGGCGGACGTCGTGGCTCAGGGGTAGCGTGTCTTCCTAGTGTTCTGGGCTTCCAGGGTTCGAGTCCCGGTTTGGGCAGGGTTGTTATTCTGTGTTCTATCTGTAAGTGGTGTGAATGTGTCCCCTTGTAGAAAAGGGGTTGTGCAAGCGGATGAGAAGCATGACGTAGCTAAATCGCCCTCTTGGCCCTAGTTGGTGCTACTGAAAAAATAAGGGACGCTAATATTGACTTAAAATCGCTGAGCGATCAGCTGGCTTGTGCCATTGTAACAACAACAAACTTATTCTATAATTATTCTGTTTCTTTCACAAACATTCGAAAATGTCTCTCTTACCTTTGGCCTTAATCAATTTTCTCTTTCCTCTTCTCAGGTCACTTCTGAGAACATCTATGTTATGATCCCTTACATTTTGCTGATAAACATTTGTTTCGTGTTTTTTTTATCCTACGTCATTGTGCATACGTTGAAGAATTTTACATACATGGGTTTAGGTTTTTAATCAGACGCGTGGCGCAGATAAGCCGTATATGACTCTTTTGCCAATAAAATTCAAATTCTCGGCGTTTATGCCTCGATTATGTTTTTTCTTATTTGCTATTCTTACAGGCAGATATGACATTTTCAGTGAAGTTTTAAACACATACATCAATGTTTTCCTCTTAAATATTTTCAGTTTTTTGGAAATCTTGGCAAGCAAAAATCTGAAATTCTGTAAATTTAAATTTTATAAATAAATTCCTTGGTAAACCCTTTTGGTCTTTTAATATAAAATGAAAATTTTATACTTTATTTTCATTTATTGTGGTCGCTGCATGTTGTTTCTAAACCAAATTTCCATTTAAATATATTTTCTGATAATATATCAGAATTTAGTTTAGTTTAGTTATATGAACGCCCCGTTTTGCAGCAGCCCTAGGGCTATTTGGGGACGGATTTCGTCATTTTGAACCACACTCAGATGACGACACCTGAACTGGCACCCCCTTCTCCAAATTTCCACAGCGCACCAGCGGGAGGACGTTTGGCCCCGATGAATTTAATATGCACCAAACCCTCTTACATGGCGGTTCTTCGGTAGAATCGCTCCTCGAATCTGCAACCCTCCTTTTCCGAAGCTGAGACCTTACCTCCAGGCCAACATGGCCAATAATATATTCGAAAACTGATACATTATCGTCAAGTTATTGATGGTAATAGCCATCCACGATAGCCATAAAATGTTGGAAGAGAGTTTTCACCGTTTAAAACAACAAATCCTATTGAAAGGAGAAATTCAAGTAAAAAAAAATCCCTATAATCTTCAAAATCATTATCCTATTCAATGCTTTTTTAAACTGAAATTACCTAAAATCAATACGTTGCCATACGATATTATAAACAATTTTCTAATTCAATTGAAGCAATTCCAATATCTTCTATAGAAGGACATACACAGAGTTGACCAATAAGGTGGATTCACAAGAGACCAGTGCGCGCAATAGAAGATCACGCCTACTTCTTAAAAAGTCACTTGACCACAACCATGATCTTCTTTGATCTTGTCCAGTCGAGACAAACGCTGGTCATTATTCCAACCACGTTGTCTCAACTATTCATACGAGGACAATACAGGGACAACAGCAGAGAGGCAATGATTGAGCGCAATGGAAGATCATACTTACTTCCAGAAAATCACGTGACCAGAGCGGGACAATGGCAAATGATTGTCCCTTCGGGACAAACGTTGTCCACTGTCCAAAACGTCGTTGTCTCAACTGTTCACACGAGGGCAATGCCGGGACAACAGTAGAAAGGCAACGATTGCGCGCAATAATTAGCCTCATGTGGACCCACCTTTAGAGTTGGTTTGCGGAAAGGAATAGTTATATTAATGATATTATTGAAAGAGAAAACCACCATTGCTTGAAGATTTTTATTGTAGACTATGATACCAAATTTCAGAATATCTCGGTCAGAGAAGAAAGTTTTGACCGTTGTAAGAAAACCAATTGGGCTAGCTATTATTTGTTTCATAAACTTCTTATTCACATGCTACTGATTAATTTATCTTCTGGTCTTTTCATGTTTTTAGTGGCAGTAATTGCATGATGTAAGCTCCGTTGTATAGTTTAAAATTCAGAAAAAAGTAACACACTTGTTGGATTTTTTAAAACTATGAACTCAATTTCTTTCACTAATAAGTTGACTACCAGCTACGAGATCGCGTTCTTTTCAAGGGACAAACCATCTCTGTTATTATTAGTTGACAGCTTCTCTACTTCAGTTAAAAGATAGCAAAGAAGCGGTCATCTCATTGGATAGATGGTCCGGATATCAGGCGAGGGTAGTGGCAGTGAAAGCGTTAAAATGATTTCTTATCATTTACATTATGTCTTATATGTTTGTTAAAACAAAATTTACTATTTACTTCAACACAATTGATACAATTGGTTGAATTTTTGCATTAATAATGTTTTGGTCCCTCTTATCCACATTTTGAACAAATATGTCCATATTGGTACAATTAATATTTACATATCTCAATCTGCATTTGCACAATGTACAATGATGTAATGCATTTGTAAAAAGCAACAATGTTTTACCAAGAATGTTTTCTTCCAGACAAATTAAAATTTTTTTTCCTTTGAAAACTTTCAGATGAAAGGCGATTGTTTTCTTTGGATAGATTCCTGGTTATTTTGTGAACGGATAGGAATGGTAGATGTTTAAAAAAAATGTGGCAGAAATTATTAATACACTTCAATATTTCTGACTTTCCAGGCAATCGTGTAATATAAAATTCGCGTTTTATCTCAGCTTGCTACTAATATTACTCCCAGCGATTATATGAATTCTGAAAGTAAAAAACAACAACAATCGATGTGTAAAAAAGGGGCAATTATGCCATTTGTGCCTTATTATAAAGCAAAATCAAATACACCCCCCCCTCATATGCCCTATTCGTTAAAAAGGTATTAATGCGTTTAGTAATATAATATTAGAACTTTAGCCCAGGAGTGCATAAAAATTACACAATTGATTTTAATCAGATTTAACCAAAAAGTTATTTCGTTTTAATTTTCAATGTCTTAAAAGTAAAAAAATATGAAAATGCTTGTAATCAGACAGTTTACGATTTCGTGTCATATTCGTATAACAATTCCATACAGCTAGAATCAGTGAGAAAATCCTAAGATATTGTTATGGATCACCGGATTCGTTTGTGTAGTGGTTGTATGGCGTGGAAAACACAATCAGCAGGCTTCAATAGAAAACAAGCGACGACGTTTATTTATACCAAGACAGAACAACACAAAGACGACAAATATTTGCAGCTGATATGAAAACAAAGCAGCACAGAATAACAGCAGTGGTCTACAAGAAGTAGGAAGGTCCACAGCACACAAAGCTGTCTGACGGGATTCAGCAGGAGAGGGGATCATCGGAGTTTCGTTCTACGGTCTCTCCAGACGGATGTCTGGTCTCGTTTTATCGCACTACTTCACACAGCTGGCTAAGACACATGACCGAATAGGGTAGACAGCAAATCAACTCTCCACCGTTGCTTCGACATTCTATAGGACTCAAACTACTCTTCACCACCATCCAATTCGCAACTACTATTCACGACGACTACACCAGCATGAGAGTGCCACCCTTTTTATAATTCCCAGGAGGCGGGGCTAGAAGCTTCTGAACCAATTAGGGCGTGTTTGGTAACATCTCTGCTCTTAATGGATGGATCGGCAAAATTCTCGAAGTTTCGAGAAATATCTATTTTGTCGTCAAAGTCACCAAATGGACGCCAAGTTTGTTGCCAAGCTCTTGGATAACTGGTGCGACATCCGGTAGCATCCAATGCAGATTCCTGTAAATTCTTCTCTTTTATGATGACATTCGTGCGTTGAAGCAAAATTATAGACTTACTTACGTCTGAAGTATGAATAAACTAAATGGTAGTATTATTTAGGTAGCATCGTTGATACTTAATAGTAGAATAGTAAATAAGATTTAAATTTATTTAATCTCACTATGTTGAAGAACGTTATATATTACCTCATTTTTTGATGGATAAATTCAAACTAATTATTTATTGATTATTTAATTTTTCGTCATTAACTACTGTTGCTAGTCTGCTACGAGGAATTCTTAGGCATTAATATTCTCACATAGGACTAACTTTTCACTAGAGAAGCCCCCATAGTCAAATCCAAGCTGTAACTCGAAGAAATAGACCTTTCGAATTAGGAATCAGGAATCAGGAATCTAACAGATAAAATTCCGAAACTCGATCGAGTTAAGATAAATATCTTCCATCAAACTTCTTCACTGATTCTGGTAAATGCAACTTCACTGTTGCAATTTCACCATCTTAATGTCTTAGCGACAAATCACCGCAAAATGTGCATTCAGACGATGCTATCTGTACAGAATTGGAATGATTCAAATTAGAATGATGAGGGAAAGTTTCTTTTTTTTTTTCAAATAGAGCCGGTTTCTTACTCCTAATAACTTTGTCTCATCTTTTAAAGCATATTGAATCCAACATCAAAAGTTTCAGTCAATATTTGATTTGAGTTTGCAAGTGGGTTGTAAGGAATCCTTCGCTTTTGCCATCCATTTCTTTCAGGTTGTTATGTAGTTTAATTATATTAACATCCCACTTTAATGTGACCACCCGCATTGACCTGCAAAATTTCATGTCAATGGACAGTTTGTTTAACCATAGATCGTAACAGATCAGTTGTGACGCTTCGCCCATGAAACGTTGTGGAGTTCTTTAGGTCATTCAATGCAAAACACAGTCGTAACAAGATACCACCATTAATTATTACAGCTAGAAACATAGACATAAAACAGGACAACGACTGCAAACACTTATTATCTCTCCTGTTTTGCATAAAGCTGCCTCTTCGTCGCAAGACTTCTGATGTATTCTGGTGATCATTAGGTGTGTGCCGAAAGTGGCGCGACACCGGTGAAAAGCTCACAATTACAATTAAAAAATATATATAGACTTTAAATAGCTATCAAAAGACTCGCTATTCAAACATAACTTTCCTATGCATAAGCAAAAAAAAGCTAATGGCAGCGCCAAACACACCACCACCAACAACAAAGTCGTCATAGGCATGCAAATCTCGACACTTTCTTGCTAGAATTGGCAGCTCTTCCCCGTTTTGCATTTTATCACACACAATTATTATTCTGGAGTGTTAATAGTGTTTTTGTATTCCGTTTGGGGCGTTTATTGTTAAATGTAATGTTTTTTTTCGGAAAATGCCCTCTGGTGGACATTTTGGAACTAAGACTGATGTTTCGAAATTCCGTGAGCGAATAGCCTATATACCAAATTTCGTTGCAATCCGTTTGAGTTATACGATGCTGTTTATAAGGGAAATTTAATTATAACTCCCCGTACAAACATCACGTCTATTTTTTTCTTTTTGAACTTACTTTTTTCTTGTTTATTGTCCAGAGAAATTAAATAAATTTAATTAAATACGTTTATTTTTCTTTTTTGCTTCAAAGAAATTAATCAATTTGGAAGTTTGAGAAAAATTGTAAATTGATTAGGACTTCCTTATAATTAAATTAAGTTTACATCTGCTCGGTTTTGGTTGTTCGATGTCAACATACTTCAGAAATCTCAAATGACTACCTATCATTGTAAATGGGTTCGTGGAAAAATTTCTGAAAATTAGATAGGAACTTGAAATTGTGCATAAGAATCATGCTAAGAAATTAAAAAATATATAAGCAAAACGTTTACCACAGACTTATACCAAAAAAATCCATATCTTCTAATAGTAACTTTAACACGTTGAAAGTCAAACACGAGAGAACTCTAGATTTTTTAGGACACCAAGTACGAGTTATCTCGTACAGCTACGCAGCTACGGATAACTCTTTGTGCAGCTACGGATATACTCTTAGTATACCAGTGCTAATATCGATAGATGGCTTCTGGACACCAACTACGAGTTATCTCGTACTGCATTTACTTGTTATTTTTGTGCAGCTACGGATATACTCTTAGTATACCAGTGCTAATATCGATAGATGACTTCTGGAAAAAGAACAAAAAATCGATGCTAGCTTGCATGCACAGAAAATTTATTAAAAAATGAGCGAAGTTCAGGTTATTTTATGCTATTAACATATGTTTTGTATGCAAAAATACCAATTGCATTGTGAACGCTTATAGCTTTCAAGTATAATTCGATGTTGGGTATATTTTCCCCATAAAATGCCCGGTATAAAATTATTGATTATTTTATTGATCAGAGAATATTTCATGAATTCCTTCACTTTGTTATTATTACTCTTTTATAAACTTGGAGTATAAAATAAATTGTCAAGCTCATTTGACGAGCTGTTAATGAACAAGTGAAATAAATTCAAAAACCAGCAGATAAATTTGATTTAGAGAGGCATTAAATGTTATTTTAATAGATGAAAAGAAAGCAATTCTGAAATGGACGTTAAAAATTTACAAAAGCACTTCCATTTGCTGGAAACCAGTTTTATGATTTTATTTTATAGTGATACTTTGAAAACTATTGATAAAGTAATCCAAAGGCTATAAAGTATGGATATAAAAATTGAATCAATGGTAAACTTATTTGATTCGTTCCAAGTATATATCCTATACCAGTGAAACACAGAAACTTATTAGTAATTATTTAAAATGTTACCAGGCTATTCGGAATAAAATGATATGATGGAAATATTCAGATAAGAAAGTAATTTTGAAAAGGAAACATTTAAAGGTAATTAATTTAAAGAAGATTCACATATTCTGTATTTTTTTAAGCGAGTCCAATGCGATTTTAGTAAAAGCATGTAAAAGAAAACCTGATTAAAGTAAAATATCCTCCAAATTTGGATAGATAGTAAAATTACAATTTTGAGAACTTTTCGAAAAAACAAGTACACTGGCACAAAATTGTTCAGGAAAAGTAACTAAATGAAATTCAAAGCTTTTTCAAATAGCTCTTCTGGAGGGACTATGGATCTGCCTCGTCTAGAAGTTGAACTTCACATTTCAGAAAAAAACACCTATCATACATATTGCAGGGTGCGGGAAAAAAACCCTGACTAACTTATTACATCATAGTATAGAAGTTATCAATTAATTTTCAATTTTTGTTCATTTCTTTTTGTCTACCACTTCAATTATAACACATTTTATTGTATATTTTTTAGTTTATTCATTGTTTTCTGTCTTTTTTAAAAAGTCAAGCAAATGATATGCCATTTTAAAGTTTTTTAAGCAAGGAAAATGGCAGTATGAAATCGTTCGTTTGCTTAATATGCTTTGGCAAACAGTGTCTTATGTAATCTGCCTTTTCAAAGAGCTTTGCAATGATGATCAGTTGTTATTGTTTACTGTTTATTGGGTTTTATTGAAGCAAGAACAATGATGGCCGTCGTCCAGGAAGTGAACTAAAACGTAAGTGAATACTTTCAGTAGCCGTAAGGTTGTCGAAAAGCGAGTTCAACGAAATTCGTGGGTTTCCATGCAAAGGAGGGCTCATGAACTGGGAATAAGGGACCGATCAGTGCAACGAATGACAAAATCAGAGATTGGTTGTTGTTTCTAATGGCACTTGTCAATGACAAGCCCGCTGATCGCTGTCCCCGATTTTAAGCTTAAATTGGCTTTCCTTGCTTTTCAATAGCACCAACTAGGGTCAAGAGTGCGACTTAGCTACTCCATGCTTCAAATTCGCTTTTCAACGGGACGCTCATTCACACTACTCACAGATAGAACACAGAATAACAACCATGTCCGAACCTGGACTCGAACCTGGGACGCCCAGATCAGGGGGAAGACACTCTATCCCTAAGCCAGGACGACGGATCAGAGCTTGGACTCAAGTCTTACAAGTTCCAAACATTTTCGCTTCTCATTGAAGAAAATGTACTCGTGCGGCTCCAAAGAAGCCGAAAATCTGTTGAGATTGGCCACAAGTCATCTGTGAGTGAGAGTCCATTAGTCTTCGTATTAGTCTGAGTGAGACTAATATGAAACCTTATCTACTATATCTACTATCCAACAAGCTCATAACTCTTAGAATTTCAGGATCTAGTTTGTAGACTCTCCAAAAATTTTAGCGATTGTTGAACATCACAAAAAATCCTAAGTCGGTCGTGGTCTGAGGCGGATTTTGTGCAAGCGGCAAAACATCTCTGGTTTTTGGGGATGAGGGCAGACGCTGCTAATGGACAATAATACATTCTCGCTGGCATCTAATCTCAGGTGCCAATGAATTAAATTTCATTTACATAAACGAACCATCGCCATATTGGACCACACTGGGCCAGAGTTATGGATGAGATGCGAGAAATAAGTCCACATCTGGTGTATTGGCCAATGTGTGCTTATTCTATTTAAAATAATGAGCACTAATGGGATGCTTTCGGATTAAACGAAGTCTCACCATATGATCATGCAATGACATTCGACCGCTAACAAAAATACATAAAGTGTATTTCAAGCCCTACAGATCATTTTCTGTGAAGATATGAGTTCATCTTCCATAATATATAATTCTGAAATTTAATTTTTTGAATACATACTTTATTTTGGATGCATCTTCAATTTAACCATTCATTATTATTATTTGATTATTGATTAATAATAATCTTTTTATATAATGCTGCTTTGTAAGAATACAAATGATGCATGACCTGCTAATATGAGACGTTGTACTATTTCATTTTTGGAATTCGCTTTCAATCAGTACAGGGTGTCCGTGTTTGAATGAAACAGTGAGTGTTAAAATGCTATTAACGGTCGTTATCAATATTTTTATCTAAAGAACTGCTTTATCAACGTTATGTCTAGCGATAAGACACTTGTAAATCAGACTTCGATCCCATTGATCTTGTTAATAAGGCAGAGAACAGCGCAGCAGATTTACATTTTGTTTCAACAAGCCGTTTGGGTCCTTAATTGAAAATATATAATATTAACCCATTTTTACCTGAAATAAAGTTGTTTTATTAAATAATAATATTGATATCGTAAAGGATCAAAGAAAGTTTTTCGTTGCATTTACTATTTATGAAATATCCTAATTCATATTTATCTCATTTCATACAAAGACTTGCAGAGAATTACATCTTTATATGTTTAATTTGCAATAACAGTTAACTTATTTTTTAATCTGAGCTTCAGTTAAAATGATGGCAACAAGTCGATAAAAGATATTTTCCCCCCATTGAAACATTATGTGTTCTTCCCAAGTTAAATTTTATTTATAATTTGCCCGATATATGTTGTTGAAAAATATGATTAAATTATTTTTCAACAACTCATTAAAAATAGAAATTTAAATTTCTGGTTCAAACATTAGTATCACTAAAAACACAATTTTTTTATCTTAAATATGATGTAAAAATCAATTTTGTACTGTAATATTTTTGGAAGTTACAGAGAAAAACTGCAAGATTTCGCTTAATTTTTAATCAATTAAAATTCTAATTAAAAATTCGACCTCTAAGGAGCCAAAGCTGGTAGTACATTTTCGGCCACCAAGGCATACACGTGTCAAATTTGGTAGTTTTAGGTAAAACAATTTGACTTGTAGACCGCCAACACGCACACATTGTTCTTCATTATAAGTATATGCTCTTTATTGTACGTTTTGCTTTTAGCATTTTTGTCTTACTTTTTATGTACTTTTGGTTCATTTGACTTTCTTCGTGTCTATAAAGTTATAATTTTTTAATATTCATGTCTTTAAAGTTATAATTTTTTAATATATTTTTTATTCACATTCTAATAGGTTAGTATCAACTTTTGTGCATTCATATATATTCAATACAAATTTATTTTTTAGTATTTAAAAATAATATCTATTAATCGGTTAGCAGATTTTGGTACTTTTTCATTATAAAGGCGCAGACGAAAAGTGGCCAATAATGATACAACCAACGCCAAACAAAACAACGCCGCTGGGAAACTTTTATCGTGACATTTTTAAAGCAAGTCACAGGGATTTTGCCGTCGACGTCAAAATGGTGACAGTGCGCTGTTGCCAAAAAGTCTGCTTGGCGAGATTTGCGCCGCCATAATGGAAAAATATCCAGATTTTGATTCCATATCATGTACTGCAAGTGTAGTATTCAAAAAATTGATTTCAATATTTTAAAACATTTGTAAGAGATAATTGATAATTAAGATGTATATATATATATATATATATATATACGTATCTATCTATCTATCTATCTATATCTATATCTATATCTATATATATCTATATATATATATAT
>JAPMOQ010009896.1:419449-443186 GCA_026543055.1 Argiope trifasciata
TTTTATAGGTTAAAATCTACTTTCATTTTGTGAGAAATTAATTGTTGAAAGATATGATTACAATATTTTTTAAAAATATTCATTAAAAACAGTAATTGAATTTATAGGTTAAAACGTTATCAATAAAAAAAGTCATTTTTAAGGGTATTTAAAAAACAGTTTTGTGCTGTAATAGTTTGGGAAGTTATCGCAGAAAAATTCCAAATATTAGCGTAATTTTTAATTAATTAAAGTTTCAAAAACTCCGTCTAGGTATACTTTTTTATCTTCCAAAGTAAATATGTACATATCAAGTGCGGTATCTCTTGATCATATGGTCTGGTGTGTAGAACACTAACACACACATACAAGAAATGAAGCCCTTATCAAAATTAAACACGATATAAAAGTAGACATGCACTATAGTATACAAAGAGATTGTATTCCTGATATTTCCCATAAGGAACAAACTTCAATCATTATTAGGTACGTACAGTTTGAAGAGAAAAGGTTAACTGCAAATGAGTCATTCATAGGGTTTATTGAAGTAACTGATCTGACTGGTGAAGGACTAGCAAAGATTCTATTGGAAAGATTAAGCGAACTAGATTGAGATATTGTGAACTGTAGAGGGAAAACACACGACAACATAGCAACATGAAAGGGAAAATATAAAGGTGTACAGTCTAGAATACTTTCCCTAAACCTGCATGCAATGTATGTGCCTTGCCTAACACACTCCTTTAATTCATTTATTTGTGATGCCGCTTCCAGCAGTATGTAGGGTAAAAAAACTAATTGGGATGATATTGCAACGTTTATATTGCTTATATTCTGCATCTAAAAGAAAGATGGGAAATTCTGCAAAAGTATTTGAACATTGCTTTTAAACAATTATGTGACTCTCATTGGGAAGCCCAAACAGATTAGACGAATGCAGTATATACACAGTTTGAAAGAACTTGTAATGTCCTAAGGAATATATTGATTTTTTTTTAATTATCTAAATAACGATAATACAACGGTGTCAGAGGCTAAAAGTTTTCCAGATCTAATACAAGAAATGCCATTTATTTTATGTTTAATAGTATTGTTTGCAATATTATTATAATATAGCACTATCAATAAACTATTACAAGCAAAACTAATTGCTACTGACTAGGCTCTCAATTTAATCAATAAAATTAAATCTGAAATCCAAAATTTTAAGAGCAAAATTGGACATTTTTCGACGAAGTAAAAGTTCAAGCACATAATTTGAACATCTTCCTGTAAACCAATTTCGAAAAAGGGGAAGATTATGTTTCGAATTTATAAAAAAAACAAACACCAGCAGAAGAATTTGGATGTTCTGTTTTAACAACTGTAATTGATACTGTTATTGTACAAATAGAAGATGGGTTTAAAAGTATACCAAATATTATTTCTGATTTCAAAATAATCACTGATATAACAATTATAGAAAAAAGAATTGGAGAAATATTCCAAAACTTTGTAAGGTTTTATATCATAGATGTAAATGAAAACTTAATACAAGAAATTTGTTTGCTATGGGATTTGGTTTTGAATGAAGGAGATGTAAATAGCTCATAACACATATTGCAATGCATAATGAAAATACTTATAATGCGTTATTTCTAAATGTATTAATTGTGTTAAAACTTTTCTTTACGTTTCCAGTTTCTATAGCAAGTGCTGAGAGCTCTTTCAGCAAATTGAAATTAGTAACGAAGGCCAAGCATGTGTTCAGAACGCTTAAATGTACTTGCTGTGTTAAGCAACGAAAATGAAATTGAAGTATCAACAGATAGTCATTCCAAATTTGAAATTGTTTGTGAAATGACAAGCATCCTAGCCTTGGAGTAGCGCTCCTTCCCCTTGATCTGGTTGTCCCGGGGTTGAGTTTTGATTCCGGCATGGTTGATCTTCCCCTTGTGTTCTATCTATGAGGTGTGTGAAAGAGCTTTCTTGTAAAAATGGGTCTTACAAGCGAATGTGTAAAAACCATCTTCATATAAGCTGGAAGCCAGACTTTAATTTTTGAAAATTGGTATTTTATAGCATACATTTAAGCAACTTTTTTACTGACGAAACACTGTCTCAATTCTATTCAAAGTTAACAGCTGCTTGGATCAACAGAAATATTGAACTTTTTAAAATATCCAATCTTTAATTTCTGGGTATCAGAAGCATAAATTCATAATATTTCACAAATTTTGCTTAATAAAAAAATTATATCTTTTGAAGACAGCGCAAAGAAAAGTTTTAGATGTTATGAAGTTCAATACAGAAATCAAATGATGAACATTTTTTCATTTGTTAATGAAAAAAATATAAAAATAGCAAACTCAATAAAAAGTAATTTCCTGCAAAATACAACTATATGTAGAATATTTATATCCATAAAAACTTTTAACAAAATAAGAAACAAACAATTGGCTTGACAGCAAAGAATCAATTATCTACTACTTAATTTTAGTTGAAAAATTACTTTTTCTTGTTTAATCGTTTTCTTGTAAACCGTAACCATTTCTCCACAAATGCATTTATTTTCCTGCCTTCTTACAAATCTTCAGAAATATGCAGGAAATCTCCCATGTCCAGATATTATTTGGATTATAAGTGGATGGCATCTTGTTTTTATTTCCGGATTAGGAATAAAGTCAAAAGTGACTCTTCCTTTTTGGGGCATATACAATATGTCAAATAATTGCAGTTTTATTTCTCCTCTCAATTTGCGTCAAATTCCTGTAGGTGAAAATACGGCATATTTCTCTTTAATAGTCATGGTTCGAAATCGCTAATAGTAATATTTCTATCAAGATTAAGCAGTCCTAACGTTATTTACGTATAGACATACTTATATAACCACTACAAATTATTTTCTTGGCAAGATGTAAAATTAAAAGACTGTACCAACAGACTACTGGTGTTGAGAACCATTGACAATAGACTTTTTCAGACTTTTATACTCAAAGCGTTTTTCGAAAATTGTTTTTTTTTTTTTGCATATTCTATTAACAATATTCTTAATAGTGATGTAAAACCTATAAAAGTATAATAAAGATAAACAAGTGAAAAATTATTGCAGCTGGCCATTAAATTTTACATTCCTTTTTTTATACTTTATGTTTCATTTCAGGTCTTTTTATTTGTTGTTGTTTCATTTAACTCAAACATGTTGAAGATCTTTTCTTTATAAACAGTGTTTGACACCTACAAAATTAAATATTATTGATTTCATATAAGATTTAATATAAAATATTCCAGACAATAGAAAGATAAAAAAAAGTCATATTTTTATCAATTTCGCTGACAAAAGCCAATATTGGACACATTTAAATCGATCAAAGAAAATCCATTTTAATATAAACTCGATAATATCTATTTTCAGTGGCCAGGAGCTTTTTTACTAAATGAAATGGTGCCTTTGCTATCTAATCAGAATAATATATAGTTTAGTGCATTGAATCATAAATTTTAGCAAATAATTTTACTTTATGTTGACTATTTTCAATAGAATTATGCTATCTGATAAAAGCTCAGAAAATACAACTGGCAAGCGAAGCGACTCCAATAAAAATGCGAAGTATTATAAATTCCAGCATGCTTTTATTTTTGTTGAGTGGATTAGATGTTAGAAAATGGAACAAAAAATTTGGTATTTTCTGTTCACTAATGTTTTTTTATTGCATTTATTTGTTTTTAGAGCATATTGTATGATGAGAGAATTGTCTGTTGGAAAGTTTTTTCCCTTGAATGAAAAGATTATTTGTTTTTGCAACTCGATATGCTGCGAGGCACAATAGACCTTCAAGATTATAGAAAAGTTCTCAGAATTTCTAAAATTGCGTATGCCAGCGTTATTATGATGGTTATTGCTCTTCCAATACTTAGGGCAATGCATTACATATTTTTTCCTGAAGATTGTCAAAACTGTTTGGTGGATTCGCTGTCTAACCATGAAAAAGATGAAAGTTGGTATTTATTTTCTGTATGAACTCGCAGATACGCGTATCAACTCAACGTTTTTATATGCTGTTTCAATATTCTACATTTTGTACTGTTGTACTTTTTCTCTAAGTCTTCACAGTGTAAGACACTCTGCATCCGATATCAGATGTATAAAGATAGCATTCAGATATTGAAAGTCTTTGAAAATGTATATTCAGTGGTTGTGCTGATATTGTTTATGATGATTTTTTGCAAGTTTTTTAAAATCATATTCATATTTGCTTTTGTGGTCAAAAACGATGAGGCGTCCATTATATACAAGCCCGTGATAGATATTGTGTTATGTATATTCTTAGTAATATTTAACGTTCTGGCAGCTGAAGATATCCAGAAAAATGTTCGTGACTGTGAAAGTTATTTTTTTGTTTGAATATTCTCATCCGTTGGATATTCGATTCATCGTTACTTGTAATAACCGTTATAAACTGGATTTTACTGGATGGGGAATGTTTTTTTGCACAGAAGAAACTTCTTTTGTCCATGATTACTTGGTTGTTCACATATGCCGTTATAATCATTCAATATTTTTACACTAATTCACACTAAGATATTCTGTCATGAATGCATCACCTAGGCAGGCCTTTAATTCTTCATTTTCAGTACAAAAGAAATGCCATTGTTTTTGAGAAGGATTACATTCACCACCACAGTGACAAAAAAGCGATGATTATAATTATCGGAATCATTAGTCAGTCAAAAATTACTTACACTTATGATTTACAGATATATATCTCGAATGGAATTGATTTTCAAACTAATCGCGTTTGACGAGCAGTTTGCTTGTTAGGTATATTGGTCAATTTTAATTTCTGTTAAATCTTTTCGATGTAACTTTATATCCATGATAACGTAAATTTTCCAAACATTTAGGATGTGCTATTCAGCTCATTATGTATATGAAAATGTTTGGATTAATACAATTCCATGATATCAGCTATTCAGTTCATTATGTTCAGGGGAACTTTTTGGATTAATACAGTTTCATGATATCATTTTTCGGACACTTTATTAAAAGGAAATTTGTGGCTCACTTATCTTTTTACCTAATAAATTTTACAGTATTGTATCTCTCTCTATTATAGATCTCGTTAACTACACATATGTTGCTGTTATTGTTACTTATGACACTTTACAAGCCAGCTGATAGTTATCTATCAGCGATTTAAGCCGAGTTGAGCTTCCCTTGTCTTTTCTAGTATCGCCAACTAGGGCCAAGAGTATGACTTAGCTACTTCATGCGTCACATTCCCTTGAACAACACAATTTTACATGGAGGTTCATTCATACACCTCACTGATAGAACACAGATGATGAAAACCCCCGCCAGTATCGGGACTCGAACCAGCCTGATCATGAAAGCACGCTAAAATTACACGTATAGTAAACTAACCCGTTTTTTATTTTTCAACGGAAGAAAATCATGCTATCAAACATTTGATGAAATAATGAAAATGGTTTGATCTTCAGAACAACTATGCAATCTGTTGTCTTAACTAGGCAAAAAATATTTAAATATATATATATATAAGGTATACGAACACGTTCGGAGCATTGTTTTAGGAAAAACATGATGTAGACATACTTTAGCCATATTTCTGGGTTTAAGACTAGCAGGTTTCTAGCGTGTGTAGAATTCCTTCAAATTTGGATCCATGTGCTCTATTTGTCTTGTTTTATCATCCGCTTCGCCTTTTCGACTTGGCTCGTGTTTAGTTCACATTGGCGACAATTGCACCCGGATAATGGAAAAGTACCATAAACATTAATAACTTTTGAAAATTGGTTGTTTTTGTTGTCTTGTCCAATGAAAGTAATGCAATGGGATCAAATGGATTCAAAAGTGTCCAAGACAGCTCAGGCCTCATCAATAATCTCTGTGGAATAGAAGAGTTTATGTGGGGGGTTGAGATGGATCTTGAAGAGCTTCGCCAATTTGGCAGGGTAATTAAAGATATGGTAAGGAATGAGTTCAGTGTCTGTGCAGTGAAGACAACCCTTTGTGTCAATGCAGTGATAACCCACTGAATTTTCAGCACGTGTCTTCATGAAATAAAATGAATATGAAATATGTTTTTTCTAAAAAGAAAATGTAAAGGGGAAAAAAATTGTGACTTCTACAATATTATTAATTTAATGAATCAACTTTATTTAAGACAAACGGCTAATTTGTAAAACTATAGTAATGGAAATGCATTTATAAGAAGGATCTATATATATATAACTACATAGAATGTAACATGAGTTCTATAAATGCTTTACAAAATGAAGAATGTTTAGCTTTTTTTTAAAAAAAGGGATAAACTTTAATCAAATCATTTTCTAAAACTGACTGATTTATGAATATTTGAAGATCACTATTTAATAAAAATGGGTCATTTTAAATCACCATTCCAAAGACGATACCGCAATCAACGTCCAGGATTTCTCAAGATTGAATGGCCAAAGAATGAAAATGTTGAATGTTCCAACATTTCTATTCAAAATTTCATAAGTCGATCAAATTTAATAGTAGAAGATAGAAACCTTCCTTTATTTATTTGAAAGTTGAAGTGTCCACAATATTTCGTAGGATAGGATTTCATAAAACTGAAACATGTATAAAATTGAAGCTTAATATTTTTAAATATTTTATAAACCAAAATAAAATGAAATATTATTATCCGCATCATATAAATCTTTTTGAAAGTAAAAGTAAAACCTGAATTTTATGATGGGTCTAAGTCATTTTTTTTAATCATTCTTAAAATAGTACAGAAATTATTGTAATTATTAAGTAGAACACATAATGATTCTTTTTTACTTATATTTAAAAAATGCTTGGTTTTGGTAAAAAGTGTTTTCATATCAATTAGCAGTTTAATCATTTCCACTTAATTTATTGTTGAAATTTTTCGACAATTAGAGAGACATATGATACATTGAGGGCTTAAGGCCCTTTATAACTGTATAAGTAAATTATATGACTATCAAAATGTGAACCTTAATAATATTTTGATGAAGTAGCTATTAAAAGACAAGTAACATAAAGTATTTAATTCACAATGACAAGTCACATACAATATTTAACTAATAGTTTTAAACAGTAGTAAGAATGTCGAACCCAGCTGGTTGCCAGAGGCGGCTAGTATTTAATAAAAAAATAAAGGCAAAGCAAAATTTTCTATGATCGTTAGCAATGTCTGTATCATTAATCAAATAATCTTCATTTATGGTAAACATGATTGAATTTATACAGGATACCCTTTCAAATTCGGGCCGAATGGCTAATTTATAAATCATTAGTAATAGGCATGCATATTGGTTAGTACTGTTAACTTGGTCTAAATGAAGTAAATAACTACCTTTTATGTAGCTTGAATCAAGCAATGAATAATGAGTTATAGTGTGAACAATGAATAAACAATGAATAATGAGTTCATGAATAATGAGTTGAAGATTTTTTTCCATATTTTGCACTGTGAGCCATATTTTACAAAATATTTTTACTAATATTATAAACAAAAGTTGTTACATCAATCAATCTTCTAAATCAATCACTGAAATTGATAGCTTTATAAAAATAAAAGAATATTATTATGAAAACTAGTTCTTTCAGATCTTTCCTTCCACCATCTTAAAGAAAATATCATTTTCAGGCCAATTAATGCTCAGAATTACTCGAGGCAGATAATCAAATGAATATATGTTTGCGCATATGAATGTGTGTGTGTGTTAGGGCACGGCATGCTAGACCATATGATCTGGATGCACTTGGTATGTACATATTTACTTTCGAGGATAAACAAATATACCTATAAGGAGTTTGCTTTTTTTTAAAACTTTAATTAAAAATTAGCTAGCATTAGGAATTTTTTTGCGATAACTTCAGTGAGTATTAGCTCACAAAACTGTTTTTTTAAACCTTTTAAAAATGACTTTTTTAATCGATAATTATGTTTTAACCTATATAACCTGTTTTTAATGAATTTAAAAAAATACTGTAACCATATTTTCCAACAATTAATTTCTCACAAAATGAATTTAACCTGCAAGAACACGTTAAGAGTGTACCTGTATTTTGCCGTCACTTTGATAAAACTCAAAAGGAATGATTAAATCAACTCTTATTGCACATTCAACCGAGAAAGGTGTGATGCTAAGCTCAGAGCATGCTGAAATGTTAGCGCAACGTTATGGAATAAATATAAGATGTGATATTTTCTACAACAGCTGATTGCAAATCGGAGTGATATATAGTACAATGAATAAATAATCGTAAGGCATCTCTAATAATACGAGTTACGTCTCTATCGAAGTTTGAAATTTAAATATATTTCACTGATAAGTTACGAAAAGAGCAAGGTACGTAAGTATTGAATTGAAAATCTTAGAATGCATAACTCATGATAAACCTGCTGTACTATATGATATTACCTAGTAAGTGAAATAAGTGATGTAAATCTACTTACCTTATACTGATAATAGTTGCACACTTGCACTAGACTGTAATATATATTGTAAACTTCGTGTATCTCCAAATCCGTCGACTGCTCCATTTAAATTTTTTCCTTAATACTTCTTATTCTAGTCGTAACTGGTGAAGAAGTAATGCGGTGTACACTGCCAGGAGTTGATAATTTGATTTATTTTCATTTTAATTTTTACTTAAGTAACTTAATTTAAACAAACATACATAGATGCACGCATAAAAAATATTACATTAGATGCAGAAAAAAGCATATAGCTGATGATTTATGAGTCCATTTGAATCCAGCCTCGGCCTCGACTTCTAGGCTCCGCTTTCACCAGGAAGTTCTATCTTAACCCTTAACTGGGGAGGTGAATATTTAGGACCTAACTGGGAAGGTTTGGTCCACGAGACCCCTTCTTTACACTCGAATCAAATTTTCTAATGAATATATCAGTATGAAAATTGGCCAATATATTTTGCAGATATTTTTCTTACTATATAAATATGTTTTAGAAGTTTTTCAAAATATCTTATCTCTAAAAAAAGTAAAGGCATTGGAACAAACATTTTCTTCTCAAATGACATGATAAATAATATCATTGAAAAAAACATATTACTTTATACTTTTTAAATCATATTTATTTTTCCGGTATATAAAAGTATATAGAAAACAATAGAATGTAAAATTCAACAATTATATGAAAAATAATGACAATGGGTAAAATTGGCCCTTTTTTTTATCGGCTTGTGTGACTTTCATAGTACGGTTTTCTAGGGCATTTAAAACTTACTGGTTAAGAACTATTATAAAAATCCACTTATAAATTCTGTATATATGACTCTGTATATATGCATATTAATATATTTTATAAATTTTTCAAAAAACATTATCACTAAAAAAGTAAATTATGTTTGAATATGTTTATCAGATTCAGTTGAATACGAATTTTCATCGAAAAACTCTTCCGTACAATTTTCCTCATCACTAAAATCCCTTTCTACTTCATTTCAAAGTGTCTGGAGCATTGTTTCGTCACAGAATCCGTAAATTGGATGATATTTCTGGGCCAAATTTTTGCACCATCTTGTAAGCATTGGGAAACTAAAGGGAAGGAGCGGTCTCGGTGACCAAGCTAAAAGAAACAGCTGAATTATTTTAAAAACCATCTGCTGAAAAAGTGCAGGTAACGAAGCTACAGGGTCAATCCATTCCATTGAGCTAAAAATAGAATAGAGGTGAGCGAAAGTCCATCGCTAGCGGTCTCACAGACCGCACGTCCCCAGTTAAGTGTTAATATTTGAATCTTGAATTTTTTTAAAGTATGAAATACTGAATCCACACTGTCACAAAAGAGATCCTTTGGTAAATGTTCTCTCTGCTATAGAAAACTACTTATACAGAGAATTAAAAATTATTATTTTATTGATGTACTTCATTAAAAATTAAAATATGTGATAAATGAAATTAAAGTTCCATCCGATTCGAAGAGATTCCAGCTTTTACAATTACAATTTTGAAGTCCAAATTTTTAATTTAAAAAAGTTTTTCTTCTTTTTAGTACAATAATTGAAGCACTTATGTATATTTAAAAAGCGTATTTTCGTTATCATAAGACGCATTTTTTGATTGATAAACAAATGAGCTGCAGTACTTGTTTTTTCGACGAAAAAGTACTTCAGACAGAAGTGCCCTTATATGCGCAGGTGCCCACTTAAAGCTCGTCTGATTCATTTCCTGTTGACACAGCGGACTGCCATGTTTTTTTTTTTCGTGATTCTTCACTGAAACTTCAGACGCTGATGACTTAAATCTTATTTTTGCAGAAGCGTGTTGTGTTTTAGAGAATATTTGTAACGATTTACTTGCTATTTTGTATTAAAAAATTAATGTTTAAATGGAATGTTACAGCTACTTTGTAATACTTCAAAAATATGATAGATTTTTTTTTTGCCGTGAGGTATTATAAATAATAAAAGTTTCTGTTAATAGCCATAAATGGCATCTTAAACGAAGACACATTTCGGATTATTTAAAAAAAATCTCTTTGAATGAAAGGTGAACATTTTGGACCAAAATTAATTCAACTGACAGTATGCTATATACTCTCTGTATGCAGAAAACAAGAGGTTCTAGTCGAAATAAAGAAAAAATCTTTTTATGAATTCTATCATAAGTGCCTACAGCAGTTGTTCTAAGAACTTTCTCAATGCAAGTAAGAATAAGAATATCATAAATTGAGCATTTATAAGAGTTCAAGTACATACTGTCTGTCTAATAATTAATCGAACTAGGGACTTGCATCGGTTTTGGGATGATACTCATCCATTTGATCTTGAGATGAAAGTTTTTGTTCTCAAGGAAGGGAAATAATAAACTACCGAGCCAAGAGCCAATCTATAAACATGGTATGGGGCACCCTCCATTTACTCTGTATGCAAAATTGTACGCCAGTCTGGTGATTTAATCTGCCGTGTTTACATTCATATGTATAGTATTCAAGGGGTATTTTTGAACAGGATAATGTTCGACCGCATGCCATCTTTGTGACTCAACACCCTTTACAGAGTGTTGACAGGTCGTCTTGGCCTGCCAGATCACCTTCAGTTTTTAGATCTTCTTCAGGTTCAGTCAGCAGAACTTTCTTCCGTCGAGATCATAAGAGATCATCGGCCTCATTTTATGGCCTGCATTAACCACCCGCCCCCTGTCCGAGTGCAGCAGGCATCTGACATCGGCATCTGTACCATCCAATGCCCGCATTTTCAATATTCTAGTTGCTGCACCAATTATTAATGTTCCAACATTTCACATTTGAAATGGCTCTTTCAGCGTTTATATTAATCTGTGATGTCGAAACCTTAATTAAAAATGTCACCTAGACCAATGTATTGCCTCAATTTTATTGCTATACAATATTTTTTTAGCGTTGGAAATTTTTCCCCCGCCAGTGTATATATACAAGAGTTTTTTTAAAACTAAATTTGTATAAAGCATGACTGAAGAGATTTTTCAATAAGAATAAACAAAATTCTTGGTTTATTAATAAATATGTTCAAAAATAAACAAT
The DNA here is from genome assembly GCA_026543055.1 of Argiope trifasciata. Classification (NCBI taxonomy): domain Eukaryota; kingdom Metazoa; phylum Arthropoda; class Arachnida; order Araneae; family Araneidae; genus Argiope; species Argiope trifasciata. The sequence goes on from JAPMOQ010009896.1 coordinate 430,961, forward strand.
AATTTTGAAATTTTTTTGTGCATAAATATTTTCTAACTAATCGGTTTTTACAACATTTTTCAATATGCTTTACGGGCCACCCTTTATATAACATCTCCTTCAAAAAAAGGAAATGCATTCATTTCGACTAACACGAGGTGTAGACATTCAGATTTGAGTATACAGCCTTCTACCGAAAACTCTTTTTAATACGAAAATGTAAGACATTCTACACAATGTGCCCACATGTTTAGCATTAAAAATAATTTTTAATAGGGCATCTCGAATCATTCCTTTGAGTAGGTTTCTCATTATATTAAATTTTCAATACTGTCTCTAAAACGCTGCATTTAGATTCGCATAAACACATAGCACCGCTTCCTGCCCCTGCAACTGTAACCCTCAGGTTATTCAAACAGTGTCATGAGCGTGAAGTGGCAGAGACTTGGAAAGACGCTCCTGTTCTATCATTCCCTGTGACTAGTGTTCGACGTCTGACATTTATGGATGGAAATAGGGTTACGGATTTTAAGCAAAGACAAAGGATCTTTTTGAAGTGCAGATTTGGAAATGGATTTGACTTATTAAGATAACTATCATGTGGGAACTGTGAACTTGTACCGATTTACAGAAACAGACTTATAGTTTGTTTGTGATTGCAAGATTCTGATAAATACTAATACAAATATTTAGATAAAACTAGAAACAAGGACAGAAATAAAAAGAGCGAGGGGGGAAAAAAAAGAGCAACACACACGAATACAAATAAGCGCTTTGTATAAATACAAAAATAGCAGAAAATAAATGTATGTGGAGTGCTTCTCTTGGGAATAATGTTCATGGAATCTTAGTAGATCTTGGGGATGACGAATCATTCTTTGAATTTTCATCCTGGTTCCTTGGGAAGAGGCAACGCTGCGGAATCAAACTCGTTCTAGTTCGAATGTAGGCATGATCATGTGAAAGGAAGAAGCCAGCATGCATTCTGTTGCTTAGTGGATTGGCGTTGCATCAAAATGTCCGCAGGGGAAGAATGCATTAGGGATCAGATTGAAACGCCGAAGATATGAGGAGAATGGCCCGTGAGATGTGAAGAAAAGAATGACTTCTTTTTTCCTGTTACTTGTTAGAAGGGAAACATTGGGGAGGTTTTTGAATGAAGATCGTCCCGTATCTCTATCTCCACAATCCTTTTGCCACTCTTTCGTCATTTTGTGTTTAAAGAAGGATTTAAGGCAGGATTTTGGTACCTTAGTGTGCCATTGATCCACGTCTGATTCCGAGATTTCCTTTGCCAGTCTGTCCACTTCTTCGTTTGCCTCATACCCAAAGTGGACTTTAAAGATTCGCATATAGAAATTTCAAAATGTTGACAACATTTTTCTTGCCATCCAAATACTACTGATTCCACATTTCTTGAATTAAATATTTTCCGCGTTGTTGCAATGTAAACAATACATTAAAATTTTTTTAAAAAAAATATAAAACAATATAAAATCAAATGTAAAAAAAAATGCTTTCCATTGCCATGATGTTTTGTTCTTCATGGTGATAGAATTTTTGTACTTCGATTCATGTAATATTAATCACAAAGTATAAAAATTCTTGAAAAATAGGATTTTTATTTCCTAATAAATATTTTGTGTGATTAAAATTATTTAATTATACAAACATAAAGACAAAATTATTTCTTCTTATAAATGATACATAACGAACTAAAATATGTTTCAAATGTTTAAAAAAAATGTTTTGGTTAAATTTATATATAGTCAATATTTCTTACAAGATAAATCTGCCGTAATAATGCTGCAAGTAATTAATAAATAAAAATATTCAAATATTAAAACTTCATTAAATAATGCATTTTGTATTAATTTTTTGGGTGCAAAATATCTTACATTTATTTGCTACACAGGTGAAAATTCCATGCAGTATTATTGATTCCCTCACTGAATTAACATTTTAGTTTATCATCATTTTCGTTATCACGCAATTTTAATTAATACTTAAATGAAGAGCAGTAGCAAAAGAATACAAAATTTTAAATATGAATTTTAACGGAACCTCCAAATGAATTAATTTCGTGGAAAATAAAGTTTAGTAAAAATTTTCATTTGATTTGTAAAAATATTTCATAAGAAGAAAAAATTAAACTTTTTTGAATGAAATTTATTTTTACTTTTATTATTACTACTATTACTTTTTAAAGACTTTATTCTTACAAAGAAGACGAGGGATCACATGTGATGATTTTTGTATAAAATATTAGTGATCATTTTAGATTTTTTCTCAATTATACGAACAATCAGGATTTGTCAAATAATTCTGCTTAAGCGCGCCAAAGCACTATTCTATTCTTTCGAAAAGAATTGTACGCTTCCAAAAACTAATTCCAAAATTAATAATTCATCCATCATTAAATTTATAAGCATAAATATATTCTTTTTGATCAATTCTATTTAGATGTATTATTACGTATTTTGATTCATTTTTTAAATTTATGCTCCATTTAATACATTTGGTTAATAAATACCAATTGAATTGTATTCATGTTATGTTTAAACAAAAATATTTTAAATTTTAATCCAAATCTAATTAATCTAAATCTAATGAAAGAAATCACAATATAATAATTAATATTTTAATTAAAATCTAATTAATCTAAATCAAATAAATTAAATATAAATATAAATTTTCCGTTATTAGACTGGCCACGTCTTAAAAGCAATCCAAAAAATAATTATTCGTATGAGGATTAGCAAATTATGTAATGAATGAGAGTTAAAAATGCAACAATAATGGTGATACTCTGTTGATTCTTATGGCTATTTCATGGACTAGCCCGACTATAATCTAAGCCAATAGGGAGTGTCTGTTGTTTCTATAGCGTCAATTAGGGCCAAGAGATTTGATACGCTTTAACACAAGGCACAAAAGTAAATATCCAAAACCCTTCAGGTGGATGGAATGGAATGTGTTGTAGACTGTTCTCTGAAGTTTAAATAATGAACGGATAAAATTACCGTATAAACCATGCAACATTGTTCTAACAATACGAATGAAAAACTTCTGCAGAAACATCCTTCTTCGGAGAAAACGACTCGAAAGCAATAGCAAATGTTTAATTTAACATTATTTATGCATCGTTGTTTAATTTTTATGTTGTTGTTGTTTCTTATGGCACTTGCCATGGACAAACCCGCTTTTTAAGTGCAGAAATATTTCTTCAAATCAAATCAAATATACCTCAATAAATCGTGTCATCTTTAATGAGGCTCTTGCATCTAACCAATGCCTTTACGGCTGTCGATTCAATCAAAAGAAAATAAAAACGCAACGCTTGCTAAAAACCAGAACAGTATAATTTTATTTTAAAAGCAACAAGACATTTATACATGGACACGGTTGCTAGGCAACGACGCTATTTGAAGACAACAAAACATATCTACATAGGAACAGTTGCTGGGTAAGGATGCTGTTTAAAGACAACAAAACATGCACACATAGAAGCAGTTATCGAATTCATTCACCGCTGTTACGAAGACAACGATTCTACCTTAAGCGTCGGAGAGTCAAGCATATCTATTTAGCGAGAGCACGTGCAAACACATCTAGACACCCTCATAAAAAAGGAGAGAGGGGGCATACACAACACCCTAGTAGCTTACGCAGGAAAGAACGAGTGCTTTGTAAATATAGAGCAGGAACACGCTATCAGCGTCCCAATATTCTTTTGGAGAGTCTTTTAAACAATGTTTAAAGGCGATTCTTCCTCGCCAGCAATCGGTGAGGAAGAGAATTGATCTTCCACTGGAAAATCGCAACGGGATAGAGAATCTCTTTCACCTCAAGAATAAGCATATTTCGAATATAAATATCGGGTGTAAGAAAAATATTTTTCAGCGAAAGTGGATGCTACACATTCTTTTCAACGCAGATAGTGCGGTAGTAATAATGAAAGCAATGACAAAGTATACAATAAAATTGAGTAGATTCCGCACCTTATGAATATAATTAAAGTTTGCGTTGATATTCTATGGTGAAATAAAAGTTAAAACAAGCCAGTTTGGTTTGATATATATTATGGCCCACAAATTCGGTACACCTTGTAAAGATTCAGCTCTCTTGCCCTAAAAACTCAGATGACCACTATAGCTTTCCTTGGTTCTCACACGCGACAACTGGTATTTTAGGCCAGCTGCGTCATCAATTGTGTGACCCCCACAGTGTTAAGTACCTTCAGATTGCCCTATGGGGGACCATTCTCCCCCCCAAACTCCGGTCATGCTGCCTATTAGTAGTAAAGTAGTGTAAAACTTTAGATTCCATTACGAAGGGTCAGCTACGAGGGTGGACATTTCCACGGTGTTCTGGAGACCGTAGAGGCTTTTGCTGAGTGGCTATTGAGTAAAGCTGATCCCAAGTGTACCAATGTGCAAATGAAAGGTGGGGTTTTGAGGAAAAATAAAATGCGAGATTTTGCAGGACAAGAAAGACGTATGCATGCTCAGTTTGGAGCCAAGCCGCTAAATCAAACCTACTAATTATACAAAGACTACACAATCAGATACTAAGATCCATGTGTAATGCTATGTGATAACATGCTAGGTGATCGAGAAACATCGATCTCTGCAAAGCAATCAGATACAAAAACTTTACAGGAACTATCAAACAGCTATCAACCAAATTTCATGACAACTTTGACAGCCATGAAAATGAAGCAATAGCCCAAATTAGTGAACATACCCCCAATATCAGAATTAAAAGACCTCGTAATGTCCTACTTCTTCACTAAATGGGTTTCTCTCATTCATCACTCCAACCATCATCCTAAGAAAATAACCCAATTGGTCCAATTGAAACTTAGCCTAGCCTCACTGTGTAGGGTGCCCAAACTGCACACTCGGATATTTCGTAGCTGCATGCATAGACTTCACCCCCACACCTGCACCAGCGGAAGGACTGTTTGCCATTTTAGGACAGACAACTCTCTCTCTCCGCACCTACGTCTCTGGACCCGAGTGTCAATTACTCCAGTAGCCGCAACAGTAAAGTGCATCTTCAACGCACCAAGTTTTGAAGAAAGTCTTGCTTCGCAAGGCGGGTGCTTCATCGAATTTCTCAGTCGTACAAGAAGTGCTGTGGCAGAAAAAGTGGTGCTTTGATGAGAAGAGTAGTTCTGTGGAGAAGGGAGAAGCTTCGTGAGATATGGACTCCTCAGTAAAGTTCCCCCCTAATGAAATTCGGTGGATTCCCAGAATTACCCCTCCTAGTAGCATGATATGCTGGAAACCTGACAGCTGTTCCTATGAAGTTGTTTAGCCAAAATTAATCGAGGAACTTTTTTTGTTTGAAATTTTAACTGTATTGTTAATATTACCGTTTTATTTAATTTTGAGAACGAATTGTTTTTATGTACATATGGCTGTAAATAAAGAGATTGTCAGATGACGCCACTTTCTTTTATTGACGGATCAGGATCAAATAATTTAAATCTATTATAAAACTATCTGCAAAATATTTCTTCCACCCCATTCCGATTCTTCGAATGATCTTGAAGGAGAAACTCTTAGATGGCATCATTTTCTGTTATTCATTGTCACTGCCGAACTTAAAAGAACTTAAAAAACCACACTAAATTAATTTGCATTTATTCTGCTGGTAGAAACTGCACCTTCTTCCAAAAAAACCCAGCTTGAGAACTCTGCCCATAGCTTTCTCAGATATTCTCCAATAAAAGAAAATTTATGGTTTAGATTAGGGTTTGTGTAAAAACCGGTTTTCGAATTAAATGTTACCAAAAAACCGGTTTTAGCCGGTTTTCGAATTTTTGGAAAAAAATTATTTTAGGAAAGAAAACTTTATTTAATTTATTTTATATATATATATATATATATATATATATATATATATATATACAAAAAAAAGCGAAGGTAATAAGTATTTAAAGTTTTATCGCAATCGGATGAGAGGCAGCGCATAAGAGATACACAGACAAACACTCATTTTCATTTTCAGAGATAATTAATTAAAGTTTTTCTTTTCTAAAACTTTTTTAATTGGTAGGTTATTACTACTGATAAAATTGGATACAATTCAACTTTGGAAATATTTTCTTTTCAACTTTCACTGCGGCAACGAGTAAGTATTCTGATCAGCTAATATCTTCATTTGCGTTCATCTTAATTAGTGGTAAATATACGAATCCAAATCTATGGTCAGGCTCTTTCATAGTGACAAAAAATATTGATTCTCTATTTGAAATGGATGGCAAAACTAATTTTAATAGATTTGGATTGAAAAAGAATTTAGTTTTAATGTGTCGTAAGCCATTCTTGAATCTTAAATGTAAGCATTCCAAGAAATAAACACCAACATTTACAACAACAAAAATCTGCAATTAATTTTTTTTTGTTTTTATATAATATTTGTTGCTCGATTTCACGTCACTATGCAGAATCTTCTCTTGTGACGATGAATTTCTGTATGAATCAGAAAGTTGCTGCAATAATGTAAGGAATTGTTTTTTTTTGGGGGGGGGATCCTTTAAATTCTTTACATAGTTTGATTTCAAATTCTATTCGGTTTTATTCTTCAATCGCATCGCTATCCTTGAACGATTGACTAAAAACGTTTTCAGCCATCAATTTAATACTCATTTTATTATGAATGAAAGTATTTGTGGCGATGTATTTATTTAGTTTTTACATCTTATGCTAAAGAGTTGGACCCATTTCGACCCAATTTTGAACATTTTGTATTTAAAATAAAAGAAAGAATACTATCAGTTTTTCAGATAGAGGTGGCAGCAGACATTTTCCGATGGAGTTGTTAAGGAACCAAACAAAATCGGATATAGATTACGATCCTCGTTAAGAGTTAAATTTATATTCAGGTATCCGACTACGTTAAAAACACTAGTTATCGACCCCATTTCTCATTGCTATTTCTTGTAGTTCACCCTTGCCTCCTTCCAAAACAGTTTATATTTTCTAGGAAAAGGAAGGCCTGATCTAGCATCCAGGGTCACCTGTTTTTCAGCTAAAATGTGTCTTTAAGTTTCAATTTTCTCAAAACTTTAAACTTCAAAAATATTCTCCACCATTAAAATGATACCTCAAAAACCAATATAGGTATTTGCATAAACATTTCAGCGTGTTTTAAATAATATGGGCAATGAATTGAACCAAAACCTTTATTGTTGGTAAAATACTTTTTCATTGATAAATGTTTTCAGGAAAATTAAGTTATAAACTTATGGGGGAAAAAAGGTATACTTGCGTATATTTTCCCCGTCATTTCTTTGCATCTGAAGATTTTTCTTAGATTTTGTTCATTTCATTTGTCTTTATATTCTGTGACTTGTGTACAAGCAAAAATGGGATGACACTTTTGTGTAGAGTGTTAACCGTTTTGGTTCGATTTCATTAAAATTTACTACGCATTTTCCTATTTCACAAAATATGTTATATTTTCAAATAATGTTTTTGTATTTATAGTATTTTGTATCATAATTGACAATACATCTAAAAACTATAATCTTAAATAGTTTTTTTTTGATCCAATTTTTTAAAAATTTTTCTTCTGACATAGTCAGTTGCCTTGATAAAATTGAGGTTGTTGGACGCTATATGAAGTGAGATGAATCAAATCAAATGTTAAAGAACTTCTCAAAATGAAATTTGTTCTCAATCACAGCTATTGGTGATAATTTTAATATAATAAATAAATCTATATTTATTTAAAATAAAATTACTACTTTTTAATAAAATCAAGATATATTATGCAAAATTTTTTAATGAAAGCAATTTTTTTAACATGTATATATTTTTTAATTTGTAACTATTCTTTTAAAAAAAACTTTACTAGACAAGAAGTATATAAAATTCATACGAATTTCAAAAACATTCCATTTTTTTTAAATGTATTTTTTTTCATAATTTTGCTTAAATATTTTATCGATTTAATTAGAAAATAAAGAGACGCTTGAGGGATAATATTCAGTACACTGATTTATATACAGTGTGGACATCAAAATTTGATTGAAATTCCTTCAGAGTTTGAGTGTGGGCCGGTCTGCACTTGAGAATCACGTAAAAGCGATAATTTAAAAACGCAATGATTTAAGGATAGCAAATTTAATATATATTTACTGGTTGCAATTGTAATACGTGTCAAATTTTGATTTCAATCGGTACGGCAAAAACGATTTAAACTAGGGTTTGACGGTTTTTCAAAGTAAATAATAAAGCTCAATGTGTGTGTGTGTGTTGGCGCTCCACAGGCCAGACCGTTCGACCTACAGCTACCAAATTTGGTACATGTATACCTTGGAGGTTGGGATTGTGCACCTCGGAGCCCTTTTTTCGAATTTTTAATTAGAATTTGAATTAATTAAAATTGAAGCGAAATTTAGACGTTTTTCCACTATAACTTCCGAAAATATCATTGCACAAACATGATTTTTATATCAATTTAAAGATTAAAAAATTAGCTTTCTAACGGTGTGAGATTTTTAATTTATAATGTAAGCTTCTATTTTTAACGAGTTTTTAAAGAAATATTTTAACTATGTTTTTTTTATTAGCACGTGACTGGATAAAAGAAAAGAATGCCGGAAGTTCGAATAAAAAAAACTATCATCGCAAATCAAATCTAAAGAAATAAAACTTTCAGCACGGGACTGGATAAAATAACATAAATATAAAAAGCGATATTTTCTAAAAAAATAAAAGCAAAGCAAAGGATTCTATGATCGTTTGCAATATCTAAATAATTCAATAAATCTTTACGGTAAACCTGATCAAATTTAGACAGGATATGCATTGGAATCCCAACTTAATGGCATATTTCTATTATCGTTTGCAATATCTGTATCATTAATTCAATATTTTTTTTTCATTATAAAATATGATAGTTTCTAAAAAAATAGATGCAAAGCTAAGGTTTCTATAAAATCTACAAGAGTACGTCAAAGGGAAAAAATTAGGTTTTATCATCATGTTGCCATCATTTTGAAGTTCAAATTTAAAAAAAACTATCAGCGCAAATTAAAAGTTAAGAAAGGCAACTTTTAGCACATGACTGGATAAAATAAAATAAATATAAAATGAGATATTTAAAAAAAAAGGCAAGGCAAAGGATTCTATGATCGTATTTAAATCATTAATTGAATAAATTATCTTTATTTATACAGGATTGAATTTATACAGGATATGCATTCAAATTCCTTTCCAATGGCCAATTTGTTAAATATTATTAATAGGCATATATATTGTTTAATACTATTAATTTGATCTAAATGAAGTAAATAATTACATTTTATGTAGTTTGAGTCAAACAATGCATTTATGAATAATGAGTTTTAGATTTCTTCATACTTTGCTCTGTGAGCCATACTTTACAAAATATTTTTATTAATATTTTAAATAAAAGTTGCTACATCTATCAGTCTTCTAAATCAATCATTAAAACTGACTGATTTATAAAATTAAAGAATATTATTAGGAAAACGCTTTCTTTTAGAGCTTTCCGTCCATCATCTGAAAGAAAATATTAATTTCAGGCCAATCAATGCCCGGAGTTACTTCAAGGCTAATGAATATGTGATTTAATTGAAAATTTTAGAACGCATTGCTCATGGCGAACCAGCTGATCGCCAAAGACGGCAGCTGGTTTTTTGACAGAAGTTCAAATTTAAGACATTTGAAGACGCCAAGGCAAAGGATTCTATGATCGTTTGCAATATTTAAATCATTAATTGAATAAATTATCTTTATTTATACAGGATATGCATTCAAATTCCGGTCCAATGGTCGATTTGTAAAATATTATTAATAGGCATATATATTGTTTAATACTATTAATTTGATCTAAATGAAGTAAATAATTACATTTTATGAAGTTTTTGAGTTAAACAATGCATTTATGAATAATGACTTTTAGATTTCTTCATACTTTGCTCTGTGACCCATATTTTACAAAATATTTTTATTAATATTTTAAATAAAAGTTGCTACATCAATCAGTATTCTAAATCAATCATTAAAACTGACTGATTTATAAAATTAAAGAATATTATTAGGAAAACGCTTTCTTTTAGAGCTTTCCGTCCATCATCTGAAAGAAAATATTAATTTCAGGCCAATCAATGCCCGGAGTTACTTCAAGGCTAATGAATATGTGATTTAATTGAAAATGTTAGAACCCATTACTCATGGCGAACCAGCTGGTCCCCAAAGGCGGCTAGTTATAAATAAAGAAAAATGCTAAGTAGTCTTTTCGAACATTCTTACTTTTAAAACATACTAAAATATTATCGAAAATGTCAGTTTAAAATTTGGCATACATTTGATTTATTATTCTATATGAGGTAGGAACCAAAATGTAAGAACAATGATAAAAAAAACTGTAAAGTTAAGCAACTTTTAAGATTCAGAAAAATCAAAATTCCATAAAAATCCATAATTTAATACTAAACTAATAATTTATATGAATTTCGAATCATATCTAAACTTCTGTTTCTGATTAACTTATGAATAATGGAATATACCGATGGATATACCAATCTGGTCATTTATTTTTGATTCCGATTGGTTAAAAAAACTCACACTTCGTGCAAAACATTCTCTCAAACATAAAAAATATAATTAAATTATTAATTGTTTTTATGATTGTCATTTTTTATATAAATATCATTTGAAAATAGGAAAATAGAGCTTTAAATTTTATTAGTTAAACAAACAAACAAAAACAACTACAACAACAACAAAAAAAACCCCACCCGAAATAGATAGAAACCTTAAGTGTGTCGTGCGAGCTCATTTGCCCTAGACATTAGCATAATGAATCTTGGCTCCATCTTGCCTTGGAACTGGCCAATAGCATGACGGTAAAATAACGAGCGTCATATGGAAAAGGTTTGGAAAAGACACACATAGACCACCTTAGCCATAGCACTACTTGTTCCGTTTTTATTCTTTGAAATTCGGAATTCTAAATATAACAGATGATGATGCCAACACTTTCAAATAAACAATAACATAAAGGGGTGTTGACACCACTTTTTAAAATATTAACTTAACAAACACTTTTTATAATAGAATACAATACTATTTAACAAATTAAATGTACATGAAATATTCAAAAGAAACAAAAGTGGGTGTTGCCACCACTTTTTGAAATATAAATTTACAATAATAAAAAATAATACTAAATAAAGGAGCAAAAATCGTTCCGCTGCGGAAAGCCGCCAGATAAATTAGCGATTTGTATTCCAAATTGTTTTTGTCAAATTACTCGTTCGAATGTTTTTCAACCACAATAATATATTGCGAAGGACTTGTGAAAAGCCAGGAGGTAATGAAAGGCATTTTGCAATGTGCATTCGACCCATTTCCTCTACGAATTTGGATGCAAACATTTTCTTATTGGAAATATTAACTATAATATTGGAGAAATAGATATGCAGTTTCCACCATTTTAAACCCAAACAACGCACAATTCCAAATACCTTATCAACAGAATTTTAAAGAGAAATTTTTAGTACTTTTTTATTTCAAAGATGCCCGACTCTATTTGTAAGACACTTTTTCCATTTAAATATGCGTATTTAATTCAAACTCCTGACTATTCTATTATAATTAAATTCCTGCTGAGTTGGCATTATAACCCATTTCTGCGTTAAATCGGCATGCTGATTTTTCAAAACTGAAGTGAGTTCTCTTCCACCATGTTATCTGTCCTCCCACTGGTGTGGTGTGGAGAGGAGGTGCCAGTTCAGGTGTCGTCCTCGTGATCTGACTGGGTTTCAAAATGATGAGGTTCGTCCCAAAATAGCACTAGTGTTGCTTTACAACGGGATGTTAATATTACTAAACTAAACTAATCCATAATCTAATTTTTTCTTTGCAATTTTAACCTTTAGAGACGGACAATTTTAAAAAAAGAAGCACTCATTCCAGCAATACTTATTTAATCCACCGATTTCTTCAATTTCGTTATCTCTTACAACAGCTCTTCTTATTTTAGATTTCCATACAAACTTTAACCTTTAGCCTTAACCATTTTAAAACCAATGGTTAAGGCTATACGGTTAAAGGTTGCCTTAACCATCACCCAAATAACATTACTATTATTACTATTTTGAGATAGAACTTAAATACTGAAAACTGATACGATTATTTGTGTATGATCGCTCCCCCATTTTTTAAATATAAATTCTAGAGTATAAATTTTTTTATCTCAA
>JAPMOQ010009896.1:452845-480008 GCA_026543055.1 Argiope trifasciata
TGAAATCGTGACTCATCTGACCACGCCACGGTTTTCCACTGGTCTAGGGACCAGTCGATATGCTCACGAGCCCAGGAGAGTCGCTGCAGGCGATGTCGTGCTGTCAGTAAAGGCACTCGAGGTCTTCTGCTGTCATAGCAAAAGGAAGACAAGTTTCGCCGCACAGCCCTATCGGGCACGTCCCACATTGATTCCTGCAGTTATTTGACGAAGTATTTCATGTCTATTAACATTGACCATTCTACACAGACGTCGGCTGTCTCGGTCGTTAAGTGCAGGTGGTCGCCCACTGCGCTGTCCATGATGGGATGTGATGTCTGAAATTTCATACTCTCGGCCCACTCTTGATACTGTGGATCTCGGAATGTTGAATTCACAAACGATATCCGCAATGGAATGACCCATGCTTCTAGCTCCAACTAACATTCCACGTTCTAAGTCTGTTAATTCTCGTTGTGCCGCCATAAATCACGAAAAACCTGTTCACATGAATAACTTGAACACAAATGAAAGCTCTGGAAAACGAACTGCGCATTTATACTTTTTCGCTCCGATACTACTGCCATCTGTATATTTGCATATTGCTATCCCATGACTTTTGTCACTTTAGTATATATATATATATATATATATATATATATATGAGAAACCTGAGTTTTCGACTTCACTTTAATTTCTCCCTGGAAAGCATATTTTCACAAGAAGGCTCGGAAACAGACGTCCTCCATAGGGCAAGACAAGAGTAGAAGTGGCGAAAAGGAATGAAATTAATTTTCCCTCGTCATACATACCATATTTGAATAGGAAAAATATTTGTTTACGGTGCTAACATACTATTAAGATTCAGATAAGGATTTCCGATATGTCAGTCGCAAGTAAGGGAAACAACGAAGGATCTTTTAAAAAGAATTGGACATTTAATAACCGTTCACGTAGAGCGTACGAAGGTCGGCTTCTAACCTATACAGCATTTTTACAAAGGTTGTCTTGAATTAATTATGTAGATAAAGTGGAATGACATCAGAAAATAAGAGAATATTTTAAAATTAAGTTACCATGGGCTAAATTAAGATAACACTTTAGAAATTAATTTGGGTTTAAATTCGATTTTTAAAATATCATTACATGTATATGTATAGAGAGAGACGATATTTTATTGAGATTTAAAATCATCTCCATCACTCACTTCAAAATTTTTATTTTCTACCTTGTCACCTGAGTCACCAAATACAGCACATTCTGGTACACACTAAATAGGTTTGCAATTAATTTTAATTAAAATATGGATTAATATCTAGTCATAAAGAATTCATTAAATATCGCTGAATTAATATTTAAAACCTTTCCATCTGTCATTACTCAGCTTCTTATATTCACGTTTACTTTAAAGTTCAGAACTCGAAATTTTTTTTCCATATGAATGAATTATATAAAGAAACAGATTCGGCAGATCTATTTTACTGCGAGCGTTGAAACTGATTCATAGTTTGTCGAGTGTTTTTCCTGAAACTACCTATTAACTTTTCAAAGGGCCAACGAAAAAACAAATGGAAGCACATCATTTATTTTAACTGTTCTAACCAACAATTTGACAGGAACGGACACAAATGTGTTGCAATTTTGTATAAATATCAGTCTGGTAACTCGGCAGATCAAAGGCTTAAATGTAAATGCATACTCAATTTCATCAATGCCTATAATATACGCTATATTGGCATTTCTTATTTGGACTGGTATACTCTAATTTTATCGGGAAACACAGTAAAGGGATAATCGATAAACACATTGGGTTTCTGTTCAATTTTTTCCGAGGATTTTCTTGAATAAAATACAATTGGTATTTTAAAATAGCAGAATATCATACCAATTGCTGAAAAGAAGGTTAATATAAGTTTCTATCAAGATATTGTGGTGGTATCTTAGCAGACTAGTAGCAACCACTGGACATTAGTGAACACTTTTATCTTGTGGTTAAGTTGAGCGAATATGATACCAAAGGTTGGAGTTCTATCCTGGTACAATTCAAACCGCCTCAAACGTATCAAACTTTGAACCAAATCCAACAAAGAGGTGCTTTAAATATATCAAATTTGGTGTTTGATTTTGTGACTGTATTTGTATTCTGCGTCAAATTTTGGTTTCAATTATTTGGGGGAAAATGAGTCTAGAGTATTTGTGTTTATTAGACAGTATGCGAGTCCACTTCTGCGGGCTCCCCTTTATCTTAAAACTGATTTCTCTTGTTTATCTGTCGTGATGCCTGGAACTGATCTCGTGTATTTTGCATGTGTCATCCCCAATGGGATACTGAATCTGTGAAAACAGGTGTCAATCGGCTATTTTTAATAAAAGTGATATCTTATCAAATTTCCTCTGCAGACTGGTTCGTGACGACGGACGGCATGTAGGTACACTCTTTTCTATTTCTTCTGTTTAACAACATGTTATAAGTTTCGGGATAATCTTTGATATAACTAAATTTTCTATTAATTTATTTTTAAGCGAGTTAGGATAAATAATCCTATTTGTTGCTCTTTTTTATGGAATTTACATACCTAATAAAGACCGAAATTGGATTTTTATGGGAATGATCAGAAGTAGAATCCATTTGGATTCTGTAATACGCGACTGCTTTTGTACAGTTTTTAATTTTTGTTCAGGATTTCCTTTCCTAACTCAATAATTGTCAATCATGAACACTATTTTTTTGAATTTTGTTTATATGACTCATAAGCACAGGTTCGTATTTACTCAATAATTCTTTTAAACTTTAAAAAAACCAATTATTAAGCGTTTTCCTATAATTTCCTGGGTTCCACGAAATGGAAGATTATTACACGCTAAAAATAGAATCAAACCTTAAAATTCTTGGAAATGGTAATTTGAGTTAAGTCCTTTCCTTATTTACAGTAATTCTTTCCAAGCAATAAATGATAAATAGAAAGCTCATGATATCGAATTATTGTTGATAACTTTTCCTCAGATTATAAACACCTAAAATAGCGCACACCCAAGATTGCACTAATGGAATATTTGGCTAATATCTACTAAGACTCCATAAAAAACATGCTCAAGATTTAGAGAGAATTTTTACAAGCAAACAATTTTATATTTTAAGGATTTCCGGTAGAGCCAGTAACTAAAACTACTCATTAAGACCGCCACAATTTTAAAACTTCGGGATATTTATTATTTATTTTATTGCTACTTGATTCCAGAGATGCTGCAAGGAAAACGGCAAAGAATTAAAAAAAATTAAATTTACGATAGAAAATTTCAAGTTATCTTGTGAGAGCATATTATTTGTCAACAAAGTTTTGGAACTCATCCTATTTTGAGATGAAAACAACAACAACATCGTTTTTCTAAATATCGCCGCTTACAAAATCTGATAGTCACGTGATTGTTTCAAACTGGTTTAAATTGGTTTACTACTTAAATTAATTAAGATAAACCATGGGAATTCAGAGAACTTATAATTTGGACATCAAGTTGGAACTTGAATTGGTGATAAATCGCCCATTATGACAAACTTCCGTATTATTTTCAAACAAACTTATTTTAATTAGGTGAAACTATCCCCAAACCAACCCTCTATATGCATAAAACAAGCAATATTTTAACTTGTTTAGTTTATTTTTAAAAACCTTAACGCGAATTAGGCAAAAACACTATGATTTCCAAGAGAAAAAACTACAACGCAAATCGATAGATAATTCAAAAGCTGTACAGTGTGAGTGGATTTTAAAATAAAACTACTTTAGCAGATGATAGATATCTCAAAAACTATGCCGTGAAAGTCGACTTCAAATAAAACTACATTAGCAGGCGATAGATATTTCAAAAGCTATGATGTGAAAGCCGACTTAAAAAAAAGAAAAGACAAATGGCCAATTTGTTGCCTACGCCTTATGAAGCCTCTACAATTTATTGCCTTCAAAAACCTCAATACAAGGCAACAGCATGTTCTCACATGATAAAAAAAACCGAGTGTTGAATAAACCAACCATCTGCGAAGTTGGGTTTCCCTATTTGACATTTTTTAAAGTAGTCGGTAGAGAAAAGTGATCTACCTTCAGCCCTTTTAGCAAAAACCGCTCCATTTAAATTTCTTTCTTAATTCTTTTCAATAGAGTCGTCGTCGGTGAAGCAGTAATGCATTGCTAAGAGTTGATTGTTTAATTTATCCTCGTTTTACTTTTATTAAAATAATATAAACATACATACACAGATACACGAATAAAAAATATTACATTAAATGAAGAAAAAATTAAATAGCTGATGATTTTCTTGCATAATTGAACCCAGCCTCGGCCGCATCTTCTGGTCGCTATTTGGTCCCCCCAAAATACGATGTCTGAATATGTCTGAAGGGGATTTCCTAATTTATAAATGAATGTTTCCCCTTTTTATAGATATCTCTGCGATCTTTCCCAAATAAAGGCCTCAGTCAATGCACAGCCAGCCACCTGGAAACAAACTTTCACACTTTCATTGCGTGTAAACGTGTTCTTCTTGGAGGAAGGCCCTTTGCCTGAATGGTATGCGGAAAGTTGCCCTGGAGTTGTCTTAGTTGGGGCTGGCAAAAGGCGCGATCAGACAACTCGATTTCGAAGTGTACACACTCATGTACAATGTTATGTGACGGGCCACAGAGTTTATCCCCCGTGTCCGAAATGCAATGCGACTCAAGCTGCTCTTGTCCACATTTTGGCCTGCAGTTCTCGAGCCCTGAGGCAGTGTTGCATTGTTTGAAGACTTTCGGGCTCATGGACCAGATTTGATGTTACTGTCAACCAGGTGGGATAAGTCACAATACAAGTGTAAACGTTATTATTGTTCAAAACACTATTTTAATTCTTAATCATGGTGGGGCCCCTGTGCATAGCACCCACCACACCTCTCACATGGCCATCTTAGATTTTACTTGGAACTACAAGTGTAATTTTGTCTCAAATTTTGGTTCCAATCGGTTAGAAAAAACGCGTCTGAAACACAAATTCAATTTCTGGATAATATTAATCTCATGATCGGTATTAATCACCAAAACAATTGGCCAAGGATCACATGATGGAATCAATAAACAGCAAAATTCATGCAAATTTTAATATTTTGAGTTAATTATTGTTAGGTATTCCATGAAGATGCTGTACAAAGCGTTCTCTAGGATTTCAAATATTTGCAGTTTTATCATACCATGAGGATAGAAATATTCAAACCCAAAAAGAAAATAAGGAAGAGTGTAAATTAGATTTCGCATCAGATGAAGAATCACGATATGTTTGATGCATGTGTTGAAATAAGAAAGGCAACGGATAAGTTTTAGTTTAGTTTAGTTATATTAACGTCCCGTTTTAAAGCAACACTTGGGCTGTTTTGAGACGGACCTCGTCATTTTGAATCACGATCACATGATGAGGACGACACCTGAACTGGCACCACCCTCTGCACACCACATCAGCGGGAGGACGTTTGGCCTGACAGATTGAACGTGCAAGAGACCCCCTCACACGACGGTTCTTCGGTGGAATCGCTTCTCGAACCTGAAACCCTCCGGTTTTGAAGTCGAGACCTTACCAGCAGGCCACCACAGCCTCAAGGCAACTGATGAATTGAGTTATGAAAGAAAATAAAAAAAAATATTAGTAAGAATTTTGCAACGATTCAGAAACAAACTGAAAAGCCCAATAAAGGTAAAACAGAAGTGAGCATGATTCTAAGGTTTCAAGCAGTGGTACAGTAATTTTGTTGTACCACTGCAGTTTACATTTGATGTACCATTTTCTAGTACAGTAACTTAGATGATGGCTGTCATTGTGACTTGCGGCACTTCACAAGCCAGCTGACAACTATCTGCCAGCAATTTATGCCGAAATGATCGTCTCTTGTTTTTTAATCAGCGCCAACTGGGAACATGAATACGACTTAGCTACTTCTTGCTTCACATTCGCTTGCACAACCCATTTTTACATAGAGTGGGTATATTCACACACCTCAAACATAGAACACGGAAGAAGAATAACCATGCCCAAATCAGGACTCGAGCCCAAGACTCTCAGATCACGTGCTAGACGCTCTACGTCTACGTCAGGGCCCCGGCTGATGGTGGCTAGAATTCCTGACAACACCATTGTCTAATTTGACTAAATAATTAGCTCTGTAACAATGCACACAACTGGTAAAAATAACAGGTTTTCAAATTATATCTTTTCTTAACTATCTAAAAAATTTTCTACATTTTCATCAATCTTTGCTTTTTAATTAGTATATGTTTTTCTATTCCCTTAACAAAATACCCCCCCCCCTAATTTACTGTTCTTTACTGGCGAACATGAATAAATGAAATAAATTTCATCTTACAATGCGTAAAATTTAAAATTTGTTCATTATATTTCCAGAAATTTGAGATCCAATCAGAGTAACGACATACTTACTACATATAATGATATACTTTGGAAAAGATAATTCATTTTGTATATATTTATTTTGAAGAACTTTTCATGAAAAATAAACTGCTTAAAATATATTTTGAACACCAAATTTGATAATATTTATTTCTAATTTTTTTCAATTCCTACTATTAATTCAGACTCTCCCTATACGATCTTGTTCAAATTTTCAATCATTAATGCAATACTTTTGATTCATTCACTCAAGTTCAAATACAATTTATTAAATTTGTAGCTGATGGCATTTGATGTTGATACAGTTTTTTCAAAAATTATTAATTCATTAATTAAATTTTTCCAGTAATTTATATTTGGTCGCAAAGTTTCCAAATCCATCACCATGTCACCAAACGGTTGCTAAGTTTGTTGCCAATTTCTGAGATTACTGACGCGATAACCTATTATAAATAATATAAGAAAATATTAGGTTGGTGCGTATGAAATGTCGGATTCTCTTTACATGCGGACGTTTGTCTCCCTGTTTTCGTTATACTTTTGTCTTTGGCATAACCTCATTCATAGTCGTATTGTCCATTGCCAGAGACTCATTTCAGCAAAATAGGTTTTCTCGAAGGTCTTCCCTTTTGTTATTTCTTTTGAGTTTATTGCCGATATGAATTCTGCCGACATTCGCGTCATTTTCTTATATGAGTACAAATTTGGTAATAGTGCTGCAAAAGCTGCACGCAACATAAACCAAGCATTTGGGGAGAATACGGTTAACGATCGGAAAGTGCAGCGTTGGTTCGAAAAATTTCGGACTGGCGATTTTTCACTGCAAAATGTGCCGCGCGGAAGACCCAAAACGTCTGTGAAGAATGATGACCTGAAGGCTCTAGTGGAAGCGGATCCAGCCGTATCCACGAGGGAACTTGCTATCAGGATGAAAGTTGACCATACAACGATATTGAGACACCTTTCTGAGATTGGCAAGGTTAAGAAGATGGACAAGTGGGTACCGCACGCACTGACAGAGCGAAATAAGCTGGAACGAACTGGAATATAAAGTTTTGCAGCATCCATCATATTCACCGGATCTCTCGCCGACCGATTTTCATTTTTTCAAGCATTTAGAGCTGTTTTTAAGGGGCAAACACTATGAAAATGAAGACAGTCTAAAAAACTCGATATCAGAGTTTATTAATTCTAAAGACCAAAATTTTTTTAAGACAGGCATCTACGCTTTAAAATCTCGTTGGGAGAAGTGTATTGAAGCGAATGGAGCATACTTTGATTGAATAAACAGCTTTTGAAGAAAGATATGCAGTTTTATACAATCACTTAAGAATCTGACATTTCATACGCACCAACCTAATAAATAGAAATTGAATTAGAAAAATGTTATATATTATTTGTTATTTGTTTAACAAGTTTTGTTTATAAATATAAAATTCTATGATCGAGTTTTTCACTTAATTTCTGGTGAACTGAATTGTTGTATACTTTTTATACAGCACACCGTTTCAATATTTGTAAAGCTTAATGAATGCTTAATCTGTTAATTTAATCGAATTTGATTCCATAGCAGCAGTATCACTTGACATAGGAATAAATTGAGTTCAGATGTTAACTGTAATGCATTATATTTTGAAAACTAATAATAATTTGGAATTTTTTTTCGGTGCTCTGTCAAGAGCTCACTTTTAAGAAATGTTGGTGTTAAATTACTTCGAATATTTTCAGATTGCCCAATGATGCTGAGAAAAGTCATTCTCTGTTCTTTCCTTTTCGGTGAGTAACTTCTACTTGCTTTTCGGTTTAACCCCAAAATGAATTGAATATATATATATATATATATAAATCCTCCATTCACTTATCCCACGGTTAGCAATCAGTCAATTTTTTGATACACCTCGCGTTTTTCGAAGGTTAGCACTTCATTTTTATGATTACAGATTTTTATTATATCACATTACTGACATGAAACATATTTACGATTACAAATTTTTATTATGTGACAACATATTACTGTGCAACGTATAATGCCGTGCAACACATTATTAATGTACAACATATTTACAATTACACATTTTTATTATAAAACAGCATATTACCGTGCAACATATTTACGATTACAGATTTTTATTATATAACAACATATAATGCCATGTAACACATTATTACCGTGCAACAAACATATAATGCCGAGTAACATATTATTGCTATGCAACATAACATATTACGGATATCACCTCCGTTGGGTTCGTATCGAGTAGAGACAGTTCTTTAGTAGAAAAACAGTGACGATGTTTATTTCCACTAAAACAGAACAGCACAAATACGACAATTATTTACAGTCGAGACGAACGCACAACAGTAGCCAAAAGAACACAACAGCCCACAATAACAACAGTAGCTCACAAATAGAAATTCGGTTGTGACAGCGTTCGCAGCACACAAAACTACCATACAGGATTCAGCAGGAGAGGGAAACCTCGGAGTTTCGTTCTACGGTCTCTCCAGACGGCTGAAGTTGTTGTTGCTTATTGGATTTTATTGCCTCAAAGAGCCATATCTTGGCTGAACTGCACCAGAAAAATGGTTTAAATCGTTTATATAGCATGTTAAAATTGAGGTATAAAGTAAATTTCTTTTATCACTGTTTTAAAGTGTAACATTTGAAATTGATAGTTAAAACAAGAAAATAGGTCAGAGAGATTTAAAAAGGCAATAAAATTTAAATAGAGTTATAAAATTCAATGATTTTTAAGAAGCTAAAAATATTTTTATGGGGATATTCACCCACTAAACCTTGTAGTGTTAATGATGGCGATGAAGAAAACAAATGATTGCGATGATGATTAAAAGAGGGACACTCAATTAAAATGTGTAAAATGGTAAAGTTCACATTTCATGTCAAATATATCGGTGCATCATTTCCGAACAACAAAACTAAATTAAACTATCAGAATGTAAACAAAATTAACGTTGGGCAGAAAGGGAAATCTACTGAAGTACCCATAAAATGGTTGTTAGTTAAGCAGTAAAAAGTTATGCAGACGATAATTGTGAATAGCAGATCCTTAAATTATTCCACATCCAACATGTTCATCTGCTTTGGAACCATCGGTATAAATTGGCTTTTAGGAATGATAATGATTGCGATGAAAACTAACAATTTGCTGGAAAATGATCGGAGCTGTTGTAGATTTTTTAAAACCGGAAAAAGGATTCATGAAGGTTAAAAGTGGTGTATCCCCAAGACAGAAAAATCAAAGGATCAGAAGTTTTTAAAGTAACGTGGCTGAAGTTCGAATCTGGAACAATGTCCTTGATCCTGTCGCTGAAAGGCAGTATGTGAAAAGGACGACCTTCATAGAGTCTGCGAAGTGAAGCAGGAAACTGAATATGAAAAATTGGATGCTGTGGGACACAAAGTGTTCGAAAATAATATTGAGATTTTTCTCTCTGCGTAAATCAAGTGGTAATTGATAGCAAATAACATAAAGGTCTTTCGCAGGTGAAGTGCGGAAAGCACCAGAGCAAATTCTTAGAGCTGCGTGATTCCCGACATCCAATCTGCGCAAAACAGAAGGTCGGGCAGATCTATAAACTATACATGCATAATCAATGCGAGATAAAATAACGGCATTGTAGATGCGAAGGAGGGATGTCTGATCAGCACCCCAAGATGTACAAGAGAGGGCCTTGAGGATATTTAAAATTTTTTCGCACTTCTTCCGCAATTGCAAGATATGCGGCAGGGAAGTAAGTTTTCTATCGAATACCACTCCTAAAAACAGCATTTCATCAATAACTGGAATAGTAATATTTCATATTGACAAGTTAGGGTCAGGGTGAATGCTCCGTTTTCTACAAAAATGGACACACCTACTCTTTTCAGCTGAAAGTTTGTATCCATTCTCATCGCACCAACTCACCAATTTCTTGATAGCGTTTTGTAACTGCCGCTCAATTAAATGCATTAAAAGCATCAAAAGCAAAAAGGACAGACGGTGGCGAAATATTTAAAATCTCTCTTAAATATAGGATAAAAAGCATTACATTGAGGACACTCCCTTGCTTAACACCCTCAGCCTGAATAAAAGTATCAGAATAAAGATTCCCCACACGTACTCGAAACCTACGAGTCGACAAGAAACGTTCAATAAAACTTGGAAGGTTTTCTTTGAAACCCAAATCATACAGTTTTTAAAAAATCCCATAACGGCATGTACGGTCATAGGCGTTTTTTATGTCAAAGAAAATGGTGACAAGGGATTACTATGCCCAAATGCGTTGCTAATTTGAGTTTCTAATTAGACAATTTATCAATTGTTGAACGACCTTTACGAAACCCACTTTGTTAGCCCTAGTATGGTCCTAGTATTGCTTTACAACGGGATGTTAAAATAACTAAACCATTTGTTCAATTTCTTTTGCAGCCGTGGCCTTTGCAGTCAACTCAGCCAATCAATACGTCGACAATGTGTTGCAGTCGTCCCTTGAGCAGGAACTTCTGTCGGCAAACTTGCTTCCAGCGAGGTTGCCCGGGTTCACGAAGGTTCTGAGCAACACCAGGTATCGTAAAGGTATCACAAAAGTCGATTTCACGTTCGGCAACGTCACAGGACTGGATCGAATCAAGAGGAAAGGGGACTGCTCGGGACCCAGGAGTTTCAAGGGGGAGATCGGCATCAACTGCACCCTCATCTTGTTCCCCCTGCAATCTGCCCACAAAATGGTCGTCAAGAACTCCACCCACACCAAAGTTGGGAAAGTACAAGCAACTGTCGCCGAAGTGCTTGTTGATCTGCAAATTGTGGGAAGACCCCCGAATTATTTTGGAATCTTGAAGAAATTCGATGTGGGCAGTTTGGAAACAGTTGCACCAGTTTTTTTTAACATACCAATTCACATTAAATACGACCTACCAGATCTACAGAAGACATATAAAATGCATACGTTAGATAATCTATATGGTATCCTTTATCAAAAATATACTGAAGCTGTCAGTCGAGCCTTTTCTAAAACGCCTGTGCCGCGATAATAAATAAATAGAAAACAATTTCAAAGTAGCCTGTTTTCTCCACTTTAGTCTTTTCATTTTAATCAGTCATAATTAATTGATTCTACCTACAATTTTTCTATCGCTTAAATCATTAAATGTAAAGGGCCAAAGGTTTGATATTCTCGTAATTAAAAAAATATTCAAACACTTATTGTTTCTGTTTTTCTTTAAAGCAAATCTATATAAATAAAAATGAATGTTTGTCTGTATGTCTTTTATGCGCTGCCGTATCGTTCATCTGATTGCGAGAAAACTTCGATTAGTTATTACTTGCACTTACGCCAAGGTTATAGGCATAACAAATCATCTAAAGTATAAAAGATGTTTTCAGATCTAGTTACCGCATCTATTAACCGACAAATAACTCGCCAAGGAAACGCAATAGATTCAATAAAGATGCTGAATCCAAGTTGGGCGTTAATATTTCGTGGCTATTATATGTAAATGCAATTTAAGTCTTTTTCTGAGATAATAGTTTTATTACAGAATGTGTGAGAAATGTTTGGAAGAACCGATCCTATAAGTTTGAAATTTTAACTAAACGTTTAATTAAATTTTTAGCGTTTTTTGCAGTAACTTCTGAAAAAATTACAGTAAAAAAAAATTTGCACTATCTTAGTTTTCCAAAAATTATCTTTCAACTAAATTAAGGATTTTATGATACAAATATATTTTTTATATTTAATCAGTTTTAAAAGAAACTATTTTAATCAAATTTTTTGACATTAATCTTAAGAATTCGAAAACGAATGTTAAACGAATCACGTGATACCATAAACAGTTTCTTTCATTACCATTCTGAAAGAACACCAAGCATTACAATTCTAAAAAAATACACAAATCTAATAGATAAAAATGAATATTTGTTTGTAGAATGGAATAATAAAAATAGAATAAACACTGAACGAATGTTAAACGAATCACGAAAGATACAAAAAATAAAATTTTCCCTTGCAATTTCAAACTCTTCTCCTTTAATTATCCTTCAATTTTAACGAATGTATCCATTGCCGACAAGAAAATAAATATCATTCTTAACTAAACAAGATAACTGTATCCAAAAGAATCCAGATGTATTTAAAATTATTTCTTTTGCGGCAGCAACGCGCCGGGTACCAGCTAGTAAGCTGTAATTATCAATTAGTATCTTTATTTTTTGCCTAATCATAAGGAATGTTATGCACTGGTGTATAGCCTAGGGACATTGGCAACCAGTAAGATTTATGAACAGAAGTAAAGTGAATGTAAACTGCATTGTAGTGCTATAGAGAACCTTAGAGTTAAAACTCATATCTGTAACGATTGGAGATATAGAGGATTGAACTCGCAACGTCAAGGTTAGTAGCCAGATAACATAACCACAAGAGAAAAGGGATCACTCAGTCTTGAGGTTGTTATATGGCTTATAAAGCTCCCACTACATATCCATAGAATTAAAATTCGTATGAGAGAGAAAGATTTAGAAAATCTTTTCTGAATCTTCCGAAACAATTCCTGAACGGAGCAATTACAACAAAAAGAAAATCAGCAGTTTATTCTTTTACAACACGGATTCAGTCTTCCATTACACCTGCATTCCTCGCTGTAGCCGGCAGTCATTGTGGTTTGCTGATTCATACTTTGTGCACGTATCATTATTTTTCGTATTTAAAATGGCTTCATGGTCCCATTGCATTGGATTGTCTTCTGAATGAGATTTTCTCTTCACTTAGGGGTCTATGGTTCACCCTTTCTTTCCATCCACATGGCTTGATCAAGGGATTTCAATACAGCCTGTAGGATTGAAAGTCAGAATAAGGCGGGAATGTTACCACCTCGATTTTATCGCATGCTAACACAGTATCGTATAAAAAGCCATAAAATATGCAATATTTTGTGTTTCATAGTGTTGCGAATAAAACACGTATTTTGTCAGTCTTTTTGCCATCCAAAGAGAATCACCATTCGCAATAAGATTCCCAATGATTTAATGGTGAGAGTACAAAACGTTCATTATCATATGAAACCAGAAGCTGTTTTCGTTTGGAGCTTTGAATAATTGAAGGCAGCAAATGATTGAAGCTCGAAATCGCGTTGGCAATGAATAAAGCACAAATGCACAATTCATCCACATCTTTAAATCACATGTATTTTTTACCTGCTTTTACTAGTATTGCATCAATATTATTATGCATGCTTCTTTGAAAGCAGATGCATTTTTAAAAGGATGACATTGAAATATGACGTAATGGCTGTTATTTTGATGGAACGTAATTTTTTCCGAGGAAATTAAATAATTTAATTTTTATAATATGTTCAAAAAAAAACTTCGCGAGCGTTTGATAAAAGTGTTTTCTTTTTCCACCAGTCGGGAAATATCACATCATTACATCAAAAAATGAAACATGAAATATACTATCGCTAGTTCCCCGTTATCATGTGAAAACTTATTGAGTTATTATTTGTGTTAGCTAATTTAGGTCATTCTTCAGTTTAATCTTCACTCCCTTTATATTATATACTCCCCTAAACCTACTGCTGTTTTTTTCTTCTTTCCCTCTAAGATAGTCGAGGGAGCTCTCCATGAGAAGCTGTCGCCGCTCTGTTTGCTTCCTGCTTCTCATGGACAGCAAATGCCCCTACGTGTTTGTCGTGCGTGTCGACCCATTAGAGGGGTGGTACATTTCGGTCTCTGGTGTATTAATCGGCTGGTATCCCAGGCATTTAACTGGGCTGCTCAAGGGGATCAAGCGAAGGGGTCACTCCTTGGGCTTGGCGTTAAAGGTG
Source organism: Argiope trifasciata (assembly GCA_026543055.1). Lineage (NCBI taxonomy): Eukaryota > Metazoa > Arthropoda > Arachnida > Araneae > Araneidae > Argiope > Argiope trifasciata. Next base: position 467,072 of record JAPMOQ010009896.1, read on the forward strand.
GTCACTGTCCCTGGGGGGTGACTCCCAGCGTATAGGTTTCTATTAGCATCATGGTAAGCGCCGAGGCTGGTAATGTTCCGGTGGCTGCCATCCCTTGTTGGGCATCGAGGTGGGCGGTGCCGTCGAGCCCGAATCTTTGCCAATATCATATGGGTAAATCCAAATCGGCTGCCCTCAGTGGGCTTCATTTCGTAACGCAAACTCATGAAAAACATTTTGATGCATTTTATATTATTCAGAGAATATCGACTGATAAATAAACGTTTCATACTGTTTCACAATTTTTAGTTGAAAATTCAGTTTCCAGTACTATTGGTGAAGTCAATTCAATTCGAAAATTGTGCCCAAGAGACTTGTTTGTGGTCAATTCCCGCAAACAAGCCCAACAAGTTGTAAAACGTAAAACATTAGCAACCATTTCTGTAAATGTGAATGCCCACAGAGCCCTCAATTCGTCCAAAGCAGTTATAACCTGCGGAAAACTGCTGAATGTATCTATCGAGGAAATAACAGAAAAATTTAAATCTCAAGGAGTGACACAAGTTCGCCGAATAAAAATTCAATGAGACGGAAAGATCCTAGAAACGAAACACTTGATCCTCACTTTCAATTCTTCAACAGCACCTGAGTCAATAAAGGCAGGTAACATGAAACTACCTGTGAAACCTTTCATTCCCAATCTCTTAAGATGTTTTAACTGCCCCGTTTCGACTATTCGAAAGCTAACTGCCGCGGAACTCAAACTTGTGCCCGCTGTGCGATAGCCGGCCACGAGAGCACCGATTGCATATCTAAAGAAAAATGCATAAATTACAAGGGTGACCATACCTCTTTCTCGAGATCCTGCCCCAAATGGAAACTAGAGAAAGAGTTTATTACAGCCAAGGTTAAAAAAGGTATTTCTTTTTCTGAAGCAAGACGCTTGATTCTAGCACAAACTCCTGTGGAAGGACGTAGCTATGTATCTGTAGCAAAATCCCTGAAAACATCTGAGGTACAAACAATCCCAGTAATAATTCTATCTGACAACTCAGACTCTGATTTAATTTCTAGTCCAACAAAAGAAGCTCCAACTGATTTAAAGAAAAGAAGAACCGTCTCTAGGACACAGAAGGCCTTGGCACTGAAAATTTCAAAGAGGGGCACCACTTCTTTTAAGGATTTAAAATTCCGCAGATCAGTTGCTCTTGAGATGGGCAAAGCAGGCCTTGTGCCTAAGGATCTACCTACTTTGTATGGAAATCCTTCAACTTCAGAGCTGCTAAAAATCCATCCTTTTGAGGAGGAGGAGGATTATCTCCAAATGAGTTGCGATCAGACTTCAACTTCACTTATTGGTGTTGATAAAAGTTCTCCTCTTACTTTTTAATGTTCAGTTTTATCGCCTGGAATTGTCGTGGAATCAGGATAAAACGTGAGGACATTAAAGCTATACTTAATTCTGTGCACCCTGTCTGCATTGCACTTCAAGAAACTTTCTTGAAGCCAAATGTTCACTTTAAGATAAGTGGCTATAACTGTGCGAGAAAATATAATGTTACTGGCAGATCCCCTTCTGGCCCGGTGTGCATTTTGACCTCCAATATTTATCCTAGTACAGTCCTTAACAAACACACCCCTTACCCCTTAAGTACATGTGAAAACCTTGGTAACTGTTTGCTGTATATATTTACCACCAAACGAAACCATCTCTCAAAATGACCTTAATATTTTGGTTAATCAGCTTCAGCAGCTTTTATATTATTAGGTGACTTTAATGGCCATAGTACTTTGTGAGGCTCTCTTACTACTAACTCTCGGGTTCTACAGATAGAACAATTGATTTCTGATAACTGTCTCTGTCTGCTCAATAACGATGGGAAGACGTATAAACGAATCCACAGGTACTTTCTATTCTATTGGTTTGGCACTTTGCACTCCGGTTTTTCTGCCTTTGTTGGACTTTCGGGTAGCAAATGACCTATATAATAGTGATCATTTTCCTTTGATAGTCTCTCATGTTGAAAGTGATTGTGTGATGCAATCTCCACAGACACATACTTCAACGGGTGAACTGGGCCGAATTTACTAGAAAATCGACAATAACTGAGACAATGATTTACTTTTGACAGTGTCTCTAATGCAGTTCAAAACGTTACTGACTGTATTATTGGAGCTGCACATTCTACAATACTAAGAAGATCACCTCATTCACGAAAATACTATAAACCTTGGTGGAATGACGATTGTTGAAATGCTTACAGGAATCAAAGGAAAATGTGGGGGATCTTTCGTAGATACCCTACAACAGAAAACCTAATTGCTTTTTAAAAGCCAAGAGCAAATGCTCGCTGTATCCGTCGTTGCAGCTAGAGATCATCATGGATCATGTATGTGTCCTCAATAACTTCCACTACAACCAGTGCCCAGGTGTGGAAGAAGGTGAAAGCGGCCAATGGCATATATACAGAATTTTCTTTCCCTATATTAAGTGTTGGGTCGTCTTTATACTCGTTCCCTTTAGACATTGCAAACATCATAGGCCAAACATTTGCTGATATTTTGAGTTCTGCTTCTTATAGTCCAGTTTTTCTCAAGAAAAAGCAAAAAGATGAGCAGTTTAAATTAAAATTCAAGATACAAAATTGCTTTTCATACAAGTATGATTTCCGGATGTATGAATTAAAAAGCGTTCTCAGTCAGATATATGACACTAGTCCAGGTGCTAAAAGAATAACATATAGCATGCTCCGACATCTGGATGATTCTTCCCTTTCTCATCTCCTTAGTTTGTTTAACAGAATCTGGAGAGATCAAGTGTTTCCAGCCCAGTGGCAAGAGGCGATTATAATTCCTATCCTCAAGCCTGGGAAAGATCGTAGGGACCCTCTAAACTATAGACCGATTGCTTTGATTTGTTGCTTATGCAAAACATTCGAGAGTATGGTCAATGCACGTCTCCTGTATGAATTAGAGAAAAACGGATGTATATCCCCATTTCAAAGCGTATTTCGTCGAGGTCGATCCCCAATTGATAATATTATCTTCCTCGAATCACAAATATGCAATGCTTTTGTGTGTCGAAACCATCTTGTTTCCATATTTTTTGATATTGAAAAGGCCTATGACCGTATATGGCGCTATGGCATTCTTAAAGTTTTATTTGACATGGGATTTAGAGGTAATTTGCCTCTTTTTATTCAGATTTTTTTAAATCGCATTTTTCGTGTTTGAAGTAGCCAAATTTTATCTCAACCTTTTATCCAACAAGAGGGTGTTCCTCAGGGAAGTGTTTTGAGTGTCACCCTTTTTATTCTTCATCTGAGTCAAATCCTTAATGTCTTACCATTATCTGTTTCTGGTACATTTTATGTTGATGACCAACATATATCCTGTCAGGGATCTAGTATGGCCTTAATAGAACGACAGCTCTAGAAAACAGTTGACAAGCTTACAGATTTGTGAGATGAGAATGGGCTCACACTCTCCCCTGAAAACAGCAGCTGTGCCAATTTCTGTAGGAAACGGAACCTTCATCCAGACCCAGTAATTCAAATTCGGTGAGCCTGCATAACAGTAGTTGATGAAGCACAGTTTCTAGGGAACTCACTTTCCTTCCTCATATAATCCATCTATGGAAGAAATGTGAGAAATCACTTGATATTTTGAAGGTCCTCTCAACTACATCATGGCTGAGCGGACCGAACATACCTACTTCGCCTCTACCAATTTCTGATACTATCCCGTATTGATTACGGATGCAAAGTGTATGGTTCCACGCTTACTAGTGTTTTAAAGAAATTGGATACTGCACATCATGCTGCACTCAGGATCTGTTCTGGAGCTTTTCGAACGTCACCAGTACAAAGTTTATATGTCATTTGTCACCAACTGCCGCTAAATCTGCGTCGCAAAAAGTTGAGTGCTCAATATTATTTCCGATTGCAATGCCATACCACACATTCTATGTGCAACATGAACATTCCTGTTGGCATACGCAGACTATACACTGCTCGTCCCTTTAATATCCCTCCCTTTTGCGAGCGGGTGAGACGAATGTTTGCCAATTCAAATATTTTTGATGTACAAATTGATGCAGCAAAGTTTATTATCTCTTCCACCTGGGATGTTCCCCAAATTTCATTTCAGAACTCTTTTATTTCATTCATTGAGTCAACCATTTCAACAATTATTTTCCAACAGATTTTTAATTATCATAGACATCAATTTTCTGATTATACTGCTGTATTTACAGGCGGATCAAAAACTGATCATCATGTAGGATGTGGTATAGACATATCTGAAGATATTTTTAATATAAGATTAGACACGATGTGCTCCATTCTAACAGCCGAACTGATGGCAATTTTTTTCTCACTGGAGAAGCTCCCCAGTTATCCGGAGCAAACATTTTGCATTTACTCTGATAGTTTGAGCGCTCTGGTAACTCGTGAGCACCCCACAATAAAGAACATCCCTTAGCTATAGATATTGTGTGCCTTCTAAGAAATATGAAGTCTAGAGGTTTTGATATAATATTTTGTTGGATTAAGTTTTTAACATTTGCAATATATTTTTTACCATATGTTTCGCACAGTATGCCCAAAGCTGGCCCTTGTGCCATAAATTTCTAACTCAAACTCATACGCATGATTAATCTATGTCTAGGCTTGTAATTGTTTTAAATCGGTTTAAACTGGTTAATGACTTAAATTAATTGAGACAATTCGTAAGAATCCAGAAAATGGAATAATCTTAATTTGGAATAATCCTATATTCCCTAATTTGGAATTCAAGTTGTAACTTTAGGTGGCGATAAATCGCCAAGTATAACAATCTACTGCATTATTTTCTAACAACCCTATTTGAAACAATGTGCAAATTTTTCAATAAAACTATCGTATGCTAATAAATTTCCAAAGGGAAAAAACTACATTAGCAGACGATAGATATTTTAACAGTTATACTGTGAAAGGCGACTGAAAATTAAAAATGGTATCAATCGCCAATTTATTGCCTTCATATTTTCAGGCTTCAAAAAGCCTTAAGTGAAAACAATATCATGTTTCTGGCATGATATTAATTAATTATTTAGGCCTCTATTATTAAAAGAGATTTAATAAAATGATATTATAAAGAAAAGCAGAAAGGGTTGAATTAATAGCAGTAAAGTTGTTACACTGTGAACTGATATTTCGAAGTCGGTAGACGACATCATCTCGAGGAAACATCACTTATTTTCTTAGGAATCGCTCTCATTGCGTTTCAAAACTTTTCCCAATACTCCACATTCTCCATTAGTCTCAAAAACGCTTTCAGATAAAAGAATTAAATTTGGTATACGATCATCAAATCGAATTTGTAGATTTCTATCAAATTTTGAGACAATTCCGTTGAGGGAAATCTCTCTGCTAACACAATAACCGCACAATGGAGACAGCTGGATAGATCAAATTTGATACACAGATTTAATACCCACTATCTAAGTATCGATTAAATTTTGAGTCCAAATGCAACGGGGAGTTGAAGATCTGTCTGTCTGTACTTTTAAAAGAATGTAAATGCGATAACGCGTAAATGCAATGACTTAAACATATCAAATCTAATATGTGGTTCTATGACTACAGAGATTTGTGCAAAATTCATGTTTTTATAGATTAAAAAAAACATGTTCAACACGAGTTTGATTATCGGATACCATTAATTGCAAACGAGGGATTCATCTCCAAAGGTCAACTAGTGTACAATGTACACTGTACCTCAGTATCATGCAAAACGTTCTCTAGAGAAACATTCTTTTCAGAGAATAAGGGGAAAGTTTCGTAAAACATCCCCACTGGTTTTTTTCCCTTCTTTATCCCTTTTTGAAGACAGCAGCCAATGCAGCTTATTTTTCTTAGCAGGCATTCGTCATTGTTATTCGCCATTTCATATTGTTACTAATCTGTGATGCTGCTTCCAGACATAGTTGGTTCGATCACTGGAAAGAATGATTCACAATAATCTGTACTGGATGTTATCGGATACACTTAGTTAATGATCCAAGACCTCGCTGACAAATTTGGCGACTTTGGCGGCAAAATGGATAATACTCGAAACTTCGAGAATTTTGTTGATCCGTCCATTAGGAGCAGCGATACACTTGATTGGTATAAAAGTTTCTAACTCCGCCTCCTGGGAACTATAAAAGGACGGTAGTCTCAAGCTGCCTGTGTTAGATAAGTAATGAGTTAGAAGATAAATAATGAGTCTTCGAGAGGAAAGCGAAGCCATGGTGGAGTGACGCTGGTGCTGAAGTGAGCCGTGTATCTTGTTGTCTATTAAGGAAGCAGCTTCGAGTCCTGTGTTCATTCTGGTGGTAGTTAGGCAAGTATGCGAAGGGCATTGAGAATTTTCAGCCTTCTGGAGAGACCGCAGAGCGAAGCTCCGAGGATCCCTTCTCCTTCTGAATCCTGCCTGACCGCTTTGTGTGCTGTGGATATTGTCACTACCGGATTTCTACTTGTGGGTTACTGTTGTGTATTCGCCTTCACTGTACATATTTGTCAACTGTAAATAGTTGCCGTTTTTGAGCTGTCCTGTCTTCGTGTAAATAAACGCCGTTGTTGTTGTTCTTCTACTAAAGGACTGTTCATTGTGTTTTTCATAATATAAATCCACTACACTAAACCAATTCGTTCTGGTGAAATTCAGTAACAATATGGATACATTGCGACGACATATTTGTTCGTTTAAAAAATCCGATTTATGCAGCGGACTTAGGAAGCCTTAAGAAATGAAAAGAATAAAATAAGGGACTTAGGATAGCCGTAGGAAATGAAAAGAATAAAGTAAGGAAAGAATGTCCAACAGAAAGACATTATTTTTAAAGAATGCACGTTAACCCCTTAGCGGTCGCATCATTTTGAAGAAAATGGTCATAAAAGTGCCTATTTTTTATTGAATGACATAAAACTGTTTGTAAAATATTTGCATTCATTGTTCATTTTTAGCTTGAAAGTTTTTCAAAGAAATCGAAAAAGTCCAAATTCAGGATCATTATGACTGAAAGTTTTCCAACAAAGAGAGAAAATTAAAAATATATGTGTTTTAAGCCTTCAAAGATAATTTTATTGCATTTACACTTGAAGTAAATAAATTCTAGTCATTTTTTTTCTTGTGCGATGAATTTCAAAGCACGGGATATGCAAAAGCCAACATCTCAATCAGGCCAATAGTACCGCGTTTCCTTTCGGCTGACATCTAGTTTCAAATAAATGAACCATCTCTAAAAACATTACAAATAGTCTAGGGCAGTGTCATCTGATGTATATATTGAGTAATACACATGATTCCTGGCATAAGAAATAGATTGTTTTAATATTTTTGGCGCGTTACCTTAGAATAGGCCAGCCTGGAAATATCACGGGCGCGAGAAATAGAGGACGAAACTTTACCCTGTCATTTTCACGGGAGCTAGAAGGAAGGGGTCAATATTATTTTATGATTATTCAACACGTGGATGAAATTCTTTTACTCTCTAAGTACAGATTTCTTTTACTTACATTCTATATAACAGATAGAAACAGTCGTTTCTAATCTGACGATGAATATCTACAGATGTGAGAACAGGTGTTACTCTTTTTTTTAAATCTGTAAGGGTAACCTTATCAAATTATCCTTTATAAAAGAGAAAGGCATGAGGTATATCGCAGTTACTCACAAGCGACAGCAAGTAAGTATTAAGTTACCTTTTTTTCTTGTCCCTGTATTAAATATCTAATTGCCATATTTCAAAGAAAGGATGTCACTTATCTTAAGGAACCTAGAAAGAGAAAACACTGCAACTATTAAGTAGTTCAACGTTGAAAAATTGATTAATGTCCAGGTTTCAGATTTCCATGATTCAGTATAATTTTTTCAGTATAATAATTTTTCAAATTGTGCAGTAGACTGTACCAAATTGATAGATAAATTAAGATAATAAAAGATTCTCAGATGAATTAAGGTAAACAACTACATTCGAAGGAGAATTTTTTTTAAAATTAATTTTTCAAAAAATATTTAAAGATATGGATTTAGATGTATTGTCAATTATAATGCAAAATACCATAAATAAAACACAATTATTTGAAAATATAATAGAGTTTGAGAAATATGAAAATGTGTAGTAAATTTTAATGAAATTCAACCAAAACGGTTCACACTGTACACAAAATGGTAATGCAGCAATTCTATTTCTCTTTGTGCACACGTTACAGAATATAATGATGAATGAAATGAAACTAAATCTAAGAAAAATCTTGTGATGTAAAGAAGTTATCGGTAAAAACATACGTATGAATGCATTTTTCCCATCACTTTACAACTTAATTTTTCTAAAAACGAAATGAAAAGGTATTTCACCCACAATCAAACTTTTGGTTCATTTCATTGCCCATATTACTTAAAACACACGATGAAATTTTTATGCTAATACCTCTATTAGTTTTTGAGATATCATGTTAAAGGAGGAAAATTGTTTTGAAAATTTAAATTTTGAGAGAATTGATGTCAAAGACAAAATTTAGTTGTAAAATATGAGTGACCCATGATGATAGGTCAGACCTTCCTTTTTCCAGAAAAAATGAACTATTTTGGAAATAGTGAAGTCTGAAGTACAAGAAATAGCAATAAAAAAATTGGGCAATGGGGTCGATAAGCAGCGTTTTCAACGTAGTCGGATACCTTAAATGAATTTTGGGAAAAATTGGATAGGCAAAGAGAAATGGTCGACTTAGAGATGTCTAATATGCAGATATTCATCAATAATTCAAAATTGTCACTATTAAACAAAATACTCTTATTTCTTCCTGTATCTCAAAAAATAGAGAGTAATCAAATAATCAGCTTCATATGTTGAAGACAGCTTATGAAATATATCACCTAGTTTCAGAAGTAAAAAATAATCTGAATTTCTTTTCATTCTTTAAATATTAGGGTTCAAAGAAAAATAATACGAAATTTTAAATTCTTTTCGCACTTTGAAGAACTGAAATCATCATAGAATATTTATAAATAAATAAATAATTTATTTAATTTTACTTATTTATTTTATTTTAGTATTATATTTAGTATTATTTATATTTAGTATTAGTATTTATATTAGTATTATATTTTTAAAATTATTTTTTAGTTATTAAATCTAGTTCAGGAACATATTGATAAATTATAATTCAAATTTGAAAACAAAATGTACATTAAATTCTAATTTATAGTATTTCTCGTAGAAAAATTCCATTAACAGATTAGAATTTCATAAAATAGATTTTTCCAAGATTTAAATTGACACTAAAACGCAGTTAAATGGAAATATAAGTAAGATTAAAAAAAGAAAATTTACTATCGAAAATTTCAAGTTATCATGTGAGAACATTATTACATTTTAAATTATGATTTGTCTTCATTAATTTAAGCCATTAATGAGTAGTCTCGGTTTGGAAGATTAATGAGACTACTCTATCATACACACCCTCTTTCTAACCAGTTTAAACCGGTTTGAGACAATCTCGATACTTTTCTATCGATCCCTCTCTCTATATTCTTCTGTCTCTCTCTACATATCGACGCGTGCGTCATCTGATAGTCTCGTGCTTATTTCAAACCGGTTTAAACTGATTATAGAAATTAATTGAGACAATCCATAAGAATTAATAGAATGCCTAATTTGAAAATCAAGTTGTCACTTTAGTTGGCTATAAATCGCCAAATGTGACAACCTTCTGCATTATTTTCGAATAATCCTATTTTAATTTGGTGAAATTATCCTTGAACCAACAATCTTTATCTATTAAACAAACAAAATTTTAGGTTTGATTTATTTTTAAAAAACGTTGCGCGAGTTGCACAATAACATTGCTGCTTCCAAGGTTGTAAAACTACAACACTAGACGATAGATAATTCAAACGCTATGCTGTAACAGCTGATTAACTATATTAGCAGACAATAGATAATAGTAAAAGTCTACAGTAAAAGCCGATTCCAAAATAAAACTACATTAGCAGACGAGAGATATTTCTTAAGCTATACTGTGAAAGACGACTCCAAAATAAAAAAAAGGAATAAATCTCCTACTTGTTACCTACACATTTTGAGGCTCCAGAACCCATAAACGAAAGCAATATCATGTTCTCACAAGATATAATCAGCTGACCCCAAAAAATTGACTTAAAAATGAAATTCAAGCTATTTTAAACAGAATACATTTCAAACATGAAGAATACTAAATAAAACAAATTTTATATTTTCGAAAAAATTTAGCTTTTCCACGTTGTCACCTAACTATTTTAAATAGTAATTAGATATAAATTTAAATAGTGTTGTTGCGTTTAGAGAAATTCTTTCACTCTCCTAGGGCCAGGTGGCCTGGTGGTAAGGTCTCGGCTTCGGAACCGGAGGATTTCAGGTTCGAGACTCGATTCCGACGAAGAACCGTCGTGTGAAGGGGTCTCTTGCACGTTAAATCTGTCAGGCCAACGGTCCTCCCGCTGGTGTGGAGTGGTGGGGAGAGGGGGTGCCAGTTCAGGTGTCGTCCTCGTCATCTGACCGTGGTTCAAAAGGACTTGGTCCGTCCCAAAATAGCCCTCGTGTTGCTTTAAAACGGGACGTTAATATAACTAAACTAAACGAAACTTTCATTCTCCTATTCTTCCAATCGCCTGTTGATTTTTTCTGTTGTAGTAGTTTTTACTCTTGAGAAAATCAAAAATTTAATTTTGTTAATTTCTTCTTTACATTTTTAATGTCCAGAAAAATGAATTGAAAGGTAATGAATTGAAAATAATATTCCAGCGTCCTCCTCCTCCCTTTTTGCATATTTTTAAGCGCTCCATTTAACGAAGATAATAATAATTCGTTATTAATGTACATTCGGAAATAAGATTTATAATCTCTTTTAAATGTCAAGACTGCAACTTCACTGTTCTCAATTTTCTCTTCAAATACTTTCAGATTTCCCAACATGCTGAGAGCCATCATTTTGTTTCCTTTCCTTCTTGGTGAGTCATTTTAATGTTGTATCCTGCAAACAATTTTTTTTCTCGCCTCATCATACTTTTTACATGTGAAAAAAGTGAATTTGAAATGGCGATAACCCGCCAAGTTTGGCGCTCCTCTTTTTCTCTTATTGTGCTCGTGAGGTTGCCAGAGAAGATATAATGTAAAAGTATATGCAATTTAGATTTATAAATGACGGATTATGTATTCATTTTGATGCGTACGAAAATGTATTTGATTGATTAATTTTTGGTTATTGGTGTTATATTGAGCCCAGAATCAATCAAGGATCTAATTGGCTTTGCTTCACAACTTTGATTGTCTAATGAACCAAAATATTTTAGAAACATTTACACCGATCTGTTCACTTTATTGTACATTTCCCTAATTTTCTATTACCTCCACTTAAATTGGAAATTTAATTTGAAGTGAAAAATTTATATATATATATATACACTGACGGAAAAAAAATCCCAACACCAAGAAAAAATTCTTGTATAGTAATGAAATTTTAGGAATACGTTTGTCTAGGTAACATATTTAATTGATTAAAGTTTTAAGATCACAGGTAGAGCCATTGGCGAGAACAGCCATTTCAAACGTGAAATGTTGGTACATTAGTAACCGGTGTAACCACCAGAATTTTAAATGCAGGCATACAAACGTGCATGCATTGTGTCGTACAGGTGTCGGATATCAGTTTGTGGGAAGGAGTTCCATGCCTGTTGCACTTGGGAGGTCAATGCAGGGACGGTTAATACTGGTTGTGGATGACGCTGGAGTTGTCGTCCAATGATGTCCCATACGTGCTCGATTGGAGAAAGATCTGGTAATCTAGCAGGCCAAGGCAACATGTCGACACTCTGTAGAGCATGTTGGGTTACAATAGCGGTATGAGGGCGAGGGTTATCCTGTTGGAAAACATCCCCTTGAATGCTGTTCATGAATGGCAGCACAACAGGTTGTATCACTAGACTGACGTACAAATTTGCAGTCAGGGTGCGTGGGATAACCACGAGAGTGCTCCTACTGTCATACGAAATTGCTCCCCAAATCATAACCCCAGGAGTAGACCCTGTGTGGCTAAGCCGCAGACAGGTCACTAGCAGGCGTTCACCTGGCCTCCTACTAACCAACAAACGGCTATCACTGCAAACAAGGCAGAACCGGCTTTTATCAGAAAACACAACAGATCTCCACTCCGTCCTCCGATGAGCTCTAGCTTGACACCACTCACGTCGCAAACGGCAGTGGTTTGGAGTCAGTGGAATGCACTGCACAGGGCGTCTGGCTCGGAGCTGTCCTTGGAGTAACCGATTTGTAATAGTTCGTTGCGTCACTGTGGTGCCAACTGCAGCTCGAATTTCAGCTGCAGACGCAGTACGATTAGCCACAGCCATACACCGAATGCAACGGTCTTCCCTCTCAGTAATACCACGTGGCCGCTCGGAACCTGGTCTTCTTGAGGCAGTACCTTCCCTTGACCACTGCCGCCAATGCTCATGCACAGTGGATACATTCCTGCCAAGTCTTTCAGCAATATCGTGGAAAGAAAACCCACCTTCTCGTAGCCCTACAACACGACCTCGTTCAAACTCAGTGAGCTGTTGATAATGGCTTCTTCGTCTTCTCAGAGGCATCCTAGACTAACATTAACCCACTACGTCAAATCTCAACTGTAAATCAAATAATCTACTAACAAATCTCAACTAACAAGCTTACAGCACTTATTTAAAGCAAACCTCATTTGCATGTTCATAGTGTCGCTACTAGAGCCACACTTACGCGCGTAGCTCGAAATATGAATCGACGTCATCTTTCAGATGTATAAACACGCCTACCAAATTTCGTTTATCTAGCCCAGCTCCTTCCTATTGTTGGGATTTTTTTTCCATCAGTATATATATATATATATATATATATATATATATATATATATATATA
>JAPMOQ010009896.1:489169-524406 GCA_026543055.1 Argiope trifasciata
AATTTATTGGTCCCGCCATCTGCTCAGCCTTCTTTATCACTGGGGCATTAACGGGCAGGAGCAGTCTGAATGAGGTTCTAAAAGAAAAAGAAACAACTAAATTATTTTAAAAACCATCTGGTTTAAAATGTGCACTTGTATTGCCTATCACAAAATAGGAAGCTACAGGGTCAATCCATTTAATTGAATTAAAAATAGAATAGGGGGGAGCGAGCGAAAGTCCACCGCTAGTGGTGTCTCACACCGCAGTCCTTAGTTAAGGGTTAAGAATCCAGATCTTAATCCCACTGAATGTCTGTGAATTATTTGTAACAAAAACTTTAAGAACATTAGATTTCTAACAAGGTGGATTTAATCAAACATTAGTTCGAAGAATGAGCAAATATCTATGGATCGTTTTACAAAAATGGGTTCAATCATTGCCAAATAGATTGCGAGAGGTCATAGAAACATGGGCGTCTAAACAACATTTAAGTTGCATTTTGTTATTCTTCATTTATTAGGAAGTGTCCCAATACTTTTGAGCTCTTTTTTCTACTTTCATTTTCAATCATAACCGCAACTACTTTAATACGAGAGTTTTATTTGAGTTATTATAATTTGTAAGTGTCAAAATAATATTTGATTTTTTTTTTATTTTTTGTTTCATTTGTATATTTACGTAAAATATGAAACCAAAATAATGATAAAAATCTGAGAACTTGGTGTGTGTCCCAATACTTTTTTGACAGACTCATGACAGGGACTCATTTCCTTCACAGAATGATAAAAACAACTCTGCACGTATTATAAAACCTTTGGAGAAACGTCTACAAAGGCGACAAAAACAAGAAAATAAAAAAGCCTATTTTTGATGCCAAAATAGACGAGTGAGAATTAGTTCAACTAACATTGTGTGAAAATCAATGAGAAATGCAACAGCTGTCTTTAGCCGATTGATTAAGTCACTTCACGTGAGAAATACAGCAGTAAATTCTTAAAGCACTCCACTGATAAATAGAAATATATCCCCTCTGATGCAGACAATTTTAATTCTCCGTTTAGAACTGTACCAGAATTTACACTTTTTGATTAACGCAGAAAAAATCGTCAAAGTCGGATATTCTTAAAAATACTTTTATAAAGTGTGAAGAACCAGATGTTAGTTATTTTAATTACTAAATATCTTACATTTTTAATGTTTTTTTATTTCTAAATTATCTTTTATTAGTATAATATTATTCTATCAGACTCAAAACCAGATGGAATCACTGAAATAGATTTTCAAAATATAATTAGATCGATCCATTAATCGATGATTAAATTCTCAAAATATTAAAGAATGTATTGTCATCATAAACACACAGATGCACAATGTTTTAAATTGTAGCACATCAAAAAGTGAATGGAAAATCGATTATAAAAATGCATTTTTAATTCATTTTTTAAATATTTTCATCATAATGTATTGATTTTTATACAACTTTTTAAATTTTAGTACATCAAGAGGTGAATGGAAAATTGATTATAAAAATGCATTTTTTGCATGCTTATAAAAATAAATTTTCATAATTGTTTTTAAAATTGGTTTTATTATTTCTAAAGCCCTATTTCATATAGTTAAGGTATCCGATTACGTTAAAAACATTATTTACAGACCCTATGGGCGAATTTTTTAAAATTGTTATTTCTTGTAGATCAGACTTTCAATATTCCAAAGCAATTCATCTTTTCTAGGAATAGAAAGGCCTGACCTATCCTCCAGGGTCACATACCTTTTCAGCTGAAATTTGTTTTTGACTTCAATTTTCTCAAAACTTTCATTTTCATAAACATTCTCCACCGTTAACTAAAAGAAGTATTTGCATAGATCGTATTTTAAATAATATGGGCAATGAAATAGACCGAAACTTTTATTGTGGGCGAAATACTTTTCATTTATAGGTGTTTTTAGAAAAATTAATAGTGAATTTATTGAAAAAAAATGCATATATCCGTACATTTTCACCCATCACTTCTTTGCTTCTCAAAATGTTTCTTAGATGTTGGTTCATTTCATTCATTATTATATTCAACTTGTGTACAAAGAAAAATAGGATGGCTGTATTACCATTTTGTGTAGAGTGTTCACCGTTTTGGTTCAATTTCATCAAAATTGAATACACATTTTCCTATTTCTCAAAAAATATCACATTTTCAAATAATATTGTTGTATGTATAGTAGTTTGTATTATAATTGACAATACATTTAAAACTCATAATTTTAAATATTTAAAAAAAAATTCAATTGTTAAAATTTTTTCTTTCGAATGTAGTCGGATACCTTGAGTCAAATTCTGCTCTTATTTCTTGGTATTGGCTTTCTATTGCACGGTAATTACTTGAAGAGGCTTAGAGTTATTTTAAAATTGAAGGGTTTGTTGCAAAAAGAATGTTGTTCCAATTTGGGGGAACTTAGAGTTCCATGCACTATGTCAGAGTTACATGTCGTAAATCTTTCCTTCATCATTTGGTGCCAAAAAGATGTACCTTCCATCTTTGTTCTCACTTTTTTCAAGTCATGGAGCTGTCTGTCTCATTGGAATTTAAAATTTTCAGGCGATTTTTATGTCTTTCTGCAAACTTGAATAATCGAGACCGTCTTCTTTTTGTAGCAAAAGCTTCAAGTTTCATTTCAATCAGGTCGAAGATTCAATTCACTCGATAAAAATTACATTTCCTTCTATTGAGCAGTTTTGAGTTAAAAAAAAATCCCCTTATCTGTGACTTTTTCTTAAATCTCCAGTATTATTGCGTTTAATTTTTTCAGGGGGAGGGAGTTATGAGTTATAATTGTAATTGAACTGAAACTTCACTGAACTGATGAAGAAATGCTGTAAGGATATCTTCCTGTGGTAAATGTTTATAAAATGCTGTGAAGTGGTACAAATACAAACAATTTATCTCTCGCATAGGAACAGTGCTCCTTTTCCGTGATCTGGGTGTCCTGTGTTCGAGTCCCGGTTCGGGCATGGTTGTTCTTCCTCTGTCCTATCTGTGAGATCCGTGAATGTGTCGTCCTGTAAAAAGGGGTTGTGCAAGCGAATGAGTGACAAATTCGCACTCTTGGCTCTAGTTGGCGCTCCCTATCGGCTTAAATCACTGTCTTCGTAACAGCGGGCTAGTCCAAGTGCAAGTGCCATAAGAAACGACAGGCAGAAACATTGAAATTGAGCAGAGATGTATTAATAATGTTAAATTAAACATTTGCTATTACTTTCGAGTTGTTTTTTCGGAATTAGGTCGTTTCTGCAAAAGTTTTTAACTTCCATTGTCTGAACGATGTTGCATTTTTTATTCTGTAGTTTCATTTGTTCGTCATTGAACTGCAGAGCACAATCTATTGTGCACACAATTCACTGCTTATACAGTGCCATAAGAAACAACAACACAATTTAGCACCTTAATTTTGACAGAAAAAGAGAATGTCAGGTATTAAAACGGCCGAATCATCTATAGAATCCTTTGCAACACGAGGAACATAGTTAAGGGAGTTTATACCTGAATGTCAATGAAGGGGTTGTAACCAAATTTGATGCCAAAAATACTTCAGTTTATTTATTATGAACTAAGTGAAGGACCGAAGAAGTATTGCACAAATTATTGTCCTTTTCATAGAAGTGCGAAAGCGTACCATCGACAAGTCACAAATGTTTCCTTTTTCGATTGTGTGTTTTCTAGAAAAAACAACCCTATTAGCTACTGTCTTCTGAATGCAATGATTTTTAGATTAAAATGAATTATTGCTGCTTTTCTAGATACAGCAATAATTGATGGGATAGTGAAGATTGTTCCCTTGGTGAAATAACTTGAAGACACAAGTTGTCTTTTGGGGGGTTTATTAGATAACATAACAGTTAAAGGCACACGGATACTCCATGGTGCAGTGGGCCTAGAAACTGTGGTTTATTTCGGAAGAGAAAGAGAACCAAGATCACACTCCCCACCGTCCGAGGGTCAAGTTCACTTCTGGAGAAAAATGTTCCGAAAGTTGTTCTCTATTACATTCTTTTTTTAATATGAAAATTTTCAAAGAACAAATAAATCTTGTTGATCAGTTTTGTACAGGCAGTTTGAGATATCTTCCGTTTGGTTTTTAATTTACCAAAAGTTTCCTTTTTCATGCACAAATAATGGTTTACATTACCTTTTTAAATGTCCAACGGCGAGTTATAATACTAGAAAATGCAGAATTTCAAGAGCATCAACATAATCTTCATCTAGTATAATTCCCGGGTTTCGGCACCATAACCATAAAATGCTCTAGAATGTGATCTCTTGAATCTAAAGTTTACATCGATTCTGTTCTACAGCGAAATCTGTGGCTTCAGATATTTAGGAATCCACAACATTTGAGTTCCAGTGACGAACTGAAGGTGACAACATGTAACTGAACATATTGAGTTTATTGCGAGTTGAGGCTGTCCTGACCACTGAGTTGAGCATAACTTTCGAGCAGGATCTTTTTCCAACACCGGAGTGAGAGATGAGGGTTTCTCTTTTAAGGCTGAAAGAAAGAAGGGGCTCTAAATCTTATCTCCCATCATAGAAATACAGGAGAAAACATGTCATCAGATGACTTACGTTTATGAGCTGGTTTGGTCGGTTGAATTTGTGGTGTTTTATGGCGCCATATCTGGCCTTACTGCGCCAAGCACAAGGTTAAATTAAAAAACACTTTTATAGTAGTAAACAACGGAGACCATTCCATTAGACAAGACGAAGTAAATCTTGAACACTCATTAAAACAGAGAGCAAGTGATAAGAGTTTAAAAATTATTCTTATTTACTTTTATGAGATAGCAAGTCAAGAAGAATTTCAAACCATTTAAATTTAAGAATAATCAATTAAGGAACATACAGCAAAATGGATTTTTAAGGATTTCATTGAAAGATGCCAGTATCTAGATTTTAATTGATGTTTGTCTGAATTTAGAAAGGAAATGCATGTAAATGTATTAGTTTGTTTTATTGATTATTTGAAAAAATTTCAATTTTGTTCATACACTCTCTTTTTAGTGAAACCTATTTCTCGACTCATTCTTTATTGCTAATCAGGTCAATCAATCAATACATTGTTGTTTCAAAAAGTAAAATATCTAGTGTTAAATTATTGTAAAGTGCCTAAAACATGTAAAGTTTTAGCTGAATTAAGCAAAAAAATGGTTTTAATCCATTTCTCTGTTTTGATTAATAACTCAGCACTATGAAGGTATAAAGCATATTGTTAAGAGCCTGTAATCTTGTTTTCCCAGCACGAATGACGTCATCATAAAAAAAGACTAATTTACAGACATCTGCATTAATGCTACCAGATGTCGCATTAGTGATCACGGAGATTGGAGACAAACTTGGAAACTTTGGTGACAAAATGGGTAATTATCGAAACTTCCAGAATTTCATCGATCCTTCCATTAGGAGCCAAGAAACGTCCAGTTACGCCCTGAATGGTAAATAAGCTCCTAGCTCCACCTCCTCAGAACTATTAAAGGTCGGCACTCTCAAGCTGAGGGTGGTGGCGAATAGGGAAGTAACGGCAAGTTAGTACTGAACTGAGTTGTGTGCCTTGTTGTATATTGTGGAAGAAACATCTAATTGTGAGAAGTAGTGAGTAGGCAGCTAAAGTGAGAAGAGACATGAGAAGTTTCAGCCTTCTCGAGAGGCCATTGAGCGAAGCTCCCAGAAATCCCTCTCCTGCTGAATTCTGTCTGGCTGCTTTGTGTGCTGTGGATGTTGTTACTAACGGAATTCTACTTGTGAGCTACTTACTGTTGCTGTGTGTTCGTCTTCATTGTAATTCCCGGTAGCACAGTCAGTTGCACTATATTGTACAGTATTGTGCGATATTAAACAATATTGAGAATATTGATCGATATCATATAATATTTGTGTGCTGCTAGGGATATTTGAGGAGAGTAAATACTTACCGTCTTTATGTTGTCCTGTCTTCGTGTAAATATACGTCGTCGTTGTTGTCCTACTAAATTACTGTTCATTGTGTTTCTCATTGCTTACACAAACTACACTGAACGAACCTGACTGAGGTGAGATCCTCATCAATATTAAGATATGGTTGTTGGCGCGTTTATGGGAATTAAAAGAATACAAAAGACATGCAAATGGATTAAGAAAAAATTTGATTAAAATTTAAAGATGTGTGAATATTTGCAGTTAATAAATTTTGAATGAATGTATGTGAAAGTATATTTTTTCTCACAATTTTAAAACCAGATACATGAATTTGATTATAAAATCCTATCTTTATGTGGTGCTAGGTACCACATTTCCATCCATTGAGTGATGCCAGTGACGTTACTTCCCGCCACTAAGCAGCTCTCTGATGTAGGTTCAGAGTTCAGTCCATGCCTGGACGGGGCAAGACGTGCTAAAATGGACGACGTATGTGAAAAGGCGAAGACGAAATGACGACGCATTTTCTAAAAGACGAACTTGATTATCCACTCCAACCTGTAAATGAGTCATCATCATTTGATCATCATTAACCTTTCATTGACATCCAGTCAATTGTAAAATATCTTCTGGACTTATTATTGTTTGATCATTACGACATTGTATTCATGAAACTAGTCAAGGAAAATAAAAGGATTAAAAAGGATTTTTAAGTAGCTTTA
Organism: Argiope trifasciata; assembly: GCA_026543055.1. Classification (NCBI taxonomy): domain Eukaryota; kingdom Metazoa; phylum Arthropoda; class Arachnida; order Araneae; family Araneidae; genus Argiope; species Argiope trifasciata. The sequence goes on from JAPMOQ010009896.1 coordinate 495,820, forward strand.
CACAAGAGTAAATGCATTTTGCTCTTTTTTCCCTCATGTATAAAAGCCAAAATAGAAAAATTTTCTAGAGTTTTGAAAGGGTGAATTCGTTCTTTCTCAATAACACTGACGATTCGATACGTATGATGCAAAATAGATTGAAAATAGGATTCAAGTTGATGATGCATATATGATTCATATATGATAAAAATATGATTCATATATAATTTCATAATATTTATAAAAAATACACAATGATTTACAAGAAATAAATAATTAAAGCAAAAAAAGAGTCATTTTTAGTGTAATTAAAGTATGTTTCAAAAGCAATTTTGAATTTATTGAATCGTTGTTTAAGAGTAACGAAGAAGTGAATATTTTCACCTTCTTTCATTACTTTAAAAAGTAAAATCAATCTTTTTTTAAAGAAATTAAATTTACGTAAGAGAAAAGGCAATTTCTTCTAAGGAGAGGATTGCACGTACACTAAGCACTAGATAAAAGCACTCTAATAATTATTTAATTCGTTGATAATTCAGTTCTTTAAGAATTTATTTCCAGAATTTTTTTTTTAAATTTTATATTTGTATTCCTTAAGGGAAAAAAACTCCTTACTCATTTAGGTCAGCGAAACCATTCTTTTCAAACCTTTTAGATTTTTCATTCCTTCTTTTAAGGAAAAAGAATCTTTTACTTTTTAAATGAACTGAATATTCAGGAAAGAATCGGAAAGGAAAAAAAAAAACCGCAAAGACTACTTTTTTCCTCGTGGACTCAATATATTTCAACATGAGGTTAATAAACCCTCTAATTTGTATCTGTTTCGTCTGATTTCCTTTGGTAACCAAGAAAAGCATTTCAACCTTGAACAATATGGCACGTTGTCAATTTCATAGCAATATGGAGAAAATAAACAATTCTATAACTCATTCAAATTTTATTACCAAGACCGTACCAAAATTGATGTGAATTTTGATGAAAAATTTCCAAATTAATAAATTTACATCAATTTGATTAAATATTGATTGATTTGAGTTGATTTTTGGTATTATTGATGCAGTAATGAGAATAATTAAATTACCGAATTGATGTAAATTTTCAAATTAATAAATTTACATCCACTTGATTGAATATTAATTGATTTGAGTTGATTTTGGTATTACTGATGCAATAATGCGAATAATTAAATTACCGAAATGATGTAAATTTGCAAATGATGTAAACTTACAATAATTAATGACACCTATAATTAAATTACCGATCTGATGCAAAATTACAATAATTAATACCAAATAATAACGCTAATAATTAATGTGCCAAATTGGTGTAAATTTACAATTGATATAAAATAACTATAATTAATACCATGTAATAATTCCAATAATTACTATCATATTGTTGTAAATTTACTAATTTTCATATGAGAATTTATTTTCCTTGCGTTCGGAGTTTTGAATTCACACATTCAATCGAATACACGAACATATTTAGAGATAACTAATCGAAGAATTTTGGCAAAACTACACAGATCTGAAATTTCAGTAATAAAATTGAGTGCTAGATTTCACTCATTTTTTAATTACTAAGATCATCAGTTAGAATATTCTTAGATAACTGATTCACAAGATTTCTAAAGATGAATTTCATTAAAAATTTTTTTTATGAAAAATCCACAATTTCGGTTTAAAGACTACTTGCCATTCCGTTTGCACTGCTCATTGCTCGTTTGAACCGTCATTCTAGCGCACAGAGAGACATCATTTAAAAATCATTTTGTATTATCATTATTATTCAAGAGATTGTAATTAAAATATTTTACAGATTCCACCACCGGAGGGTGTACGTTGTGCAAAACACAATGAACAGTCCTTTAGTAAACAGACAACGACGACGTTTATTTACACGAAGACAGGACAGCACAAAGACGGCAAATATGTACAAACGACAGACATCAACAACAGTAGCCCACAAGTAGAAATCCTGTTGTGACAACGTCCACAGCACACAAAGTAGCCTGGCAGAATTCAGCAGGAAATGGTGATCCTTAGAGCTTCGCTTTACGGTCCCTCAAGAGAGCTGAAACACTCCTTTGTCTCTTCTAGCTCAGATGTTTCACTATCACAAGACTAGCTACAGGACTCGACGCTGCTTCCTCAATAGACAACAAGGCACACAGATCAGTTCAGCACTCGCCTGACTCCACCGCTGCTTCGCTATCTTTGTTATTTATGGTCGGCCCCGAATACTAAAGATGGAAGATTGAGACTGCCGTCCTCTTATAGTTCCCAGGAGGTGGAGCTAGAAACTTCTAGACCAATCAGGCGTATCTAGGGCGGATTGACAAAATTCTCGAAGTTTCGAGAAGTATCCATTTCGTAGCCAAAGCCACCAATTCGGTAAATAATTGCCAAGCTCTGGGATCGATGTCTAAAATCTTCCGGCAGCATCCCATGCAGAGTACAAACACACATATGTCTGTGTCTGTGTTATGAAATTCTAACATCCCATTTAAATCCAAATGAATTTTTAAACTTTTATCAATTTAGCCCATATTAAACTTCATTCTAAAAATATTCTCTTATTTCCTGATCTTCTTAATTCATTCATGAAAAGCTTTGTAAAGTTCTCCGGTCAGAGTTTCCCTCGGTGAGAGTAATCGATAAAAGTCTCTGACCTAAACGAATTGTTTTATAAAAAGATCCCTGTGTTTCCCCTTCTTTGATAGTTACAAGTTCAGAAATCCCTATGAGAATCTTAATAGTCTATTAGTACTGTAAACAATTTATTCCCTATCAAAATGTGGTATAAAAGACGAGAGAAATTAATTTCTGTTTTTATTCACCCCTTCTGCCAGTCTGTAAGTATGTCAGCCTCTCTAAAGCGAACTTTTAAAATGAAAACCTCTTCTTCAATGCAACATGTTTCGAAATTTTTAAATCCTTACATTTTGAATATTATAAATATTTTTCAGCAAATAATAAATACGACAAGCTCAAAGTTGGTTTAATTTACGACAGGGTAGCTTCTGACAAATTATGCAAATAAAATTATTCCACGCAGGAGAAACAGCTGCCGCATATTAAATATTTATGACATCGGATAATCTTCCAGAACGGCAGCTGGAATTGAAAATTGACGCAAGTGAAGACTTGAGTAAATAGTCAGCTGCTTCAAATCAAAGAGGCAGCGTTTCTTTGTAAACAAAATATAAAAGCAATCCAATTTGATGAAAGGTCATTTAATGTACTTCTAGGATAGGAAGAGGGGGGGGGGAGATTCCGTCACGTGAGATAAATATATATTTTTTTTATCGTCTAGTTTTGACTTTTAGAGAGCATCGCGTGACTTAGTGTTTAAAAGCACTGAAAAGGGAGTAGGTTTAATGTTTTGGAGTGCAAGAATTACTTTGAAGTATGCATTCACGCTTGATTCAATTGAAAAATAAAATTGAATTCAAAATTTAGTGCATTTTCCATTTGCCATCGCATTTCAGTTGCGAAATTATTTATAAATTTCTCCATTCATGATCTAACAACTTTCTAATTATTTTGGGCTTTAGAAAATATTAATTATTGTTTCAAATTCTTAGTTATAATTTATTAACTAAGCATTAAGTAAGGATAAATAAAAATAAATTTAAACAACTGCTAAAAGTAGGAAATGTTTTAAATGAAGATATGTTTCTTAGTTGCTTTTGTTTGCAAATTCTAAACAAAATTCAGAAAGAACACCAAAACTTATACACAGCGTTGAGATAAAATGACTTAAACAAAATAAATGTGCAATCTTGAAATAAAGTTATAAAAATATAGAATGAAATTTTGAGAGAGAATACATGATATGAACAGAATTTCAAATCAGAGAAAAAGACAACAACGTGAATTTCTATCAATGATAAAAATAGTCAATTGCAAAAGAAACGAGATTTCCAACAGTACGTAATGAATCAACTGAAAGATATGGCACGGCGATAAAATTAAAATGAATTGTTTCCATTATTCGAATAGGGCATTCGGAAAAATTCAGATAGTGGGTGTCTGTCTGGTTAGTGCATCAACAACCACAATGGTGCAATTGTTGAAGATATCAATAGGCTTTTCTACTGGAAACCAAACCAAACTCATTGGAGATATCAGTAGGCACCCTTTTGAAAGTCATGCCAAAATTCAGCAATCATGGCAAAAATTATCTACTGGAACGAACTGTGGAAGCAAACCCAAACTCATTAGATGTATCCAAATTTAGTACCTAGACTACTCATTGGAGATATCAATATTTAGTACATAGACTACACATGAGATGCGCTCACGGAATTTCGAGAAAACAAATTTAATTCCAAAAAGTTCACTAGTGGGTGCCTTTTCAGGAAAAACATTAAATTTAACACAATAAACGACCAGGCTGAATACGGAAGCACTCCTAACAATCCAGAAAAAAAAGTATGAGGATTAAAATATAAAATCGGAAAAAACTGTCAGTTTTTGGAAAAAAATGTCGAGCTTTGCATGCTTGCGAAGAGGAAGCTTTATGCGAAACAGGTTAGGGTATGAAAAGTTTGCAGATGTTGTCATGTTTTCTGTTCGGAAGGTTTCTGATTATGGGGACACTTAAAAGTCAGATGTATCGTGCAGGGGTTACGACGTTGAATGACTTAAAGAGCATAACGCTCCATGTGCGAAGCATCACAATTGATCAGTTACAATCTGCTGTTGAACACACAGTTCCCACTGTTTCGATTAGAAATTTTGCAAGTAAATGAGAGTGGTCACATGGAACACCTTTCTTTACATCGTCCGAGACATGATTAATAACTGCTCCTATTGTGTAATTTCATTCTAATCTGTTCTTATTTCTGAAAACTGAACTGTCTCTTTTCTCCTTAAACAGAGTGCTGTTTTTTTCCTTACCTTTACTTAATGTGGTTCGATGACAGAATGATCAAACAATAGTTAATAAATGTTAATAATGTTTCTGTATTCAATTTTGATCGTTTATTGCGTAAAATCTTAATATTTTTCTAGAAAAGACAACCTTTGGTGGATATTTCGTTGCAATCCGTTCATCGTTTGAGTGTATATATATGTTGCGAATGGCAGCGCCTCACCCAACCAATCAGAGCTAACCTGAACTGACGTCAACTGTTGAGTTCTGTATATAGTCTGTCGTTGGTTTTTATGTAACTTTTGTGTTTGACCGTGTTTTTTGGAATAAAAGTCTTTGTGTGCCACATCCTTTGCCTATTCAGTATCTAGTTCGTTTTTAGCCAAAACCCGACATCGGGTAGATGTCAGCCCATATTAATAATAATTATATGCAGCTTAACTATGGTACATAATTTTTGGCGCCCAACGTGGGGCTGGTTTTGGTTTCAGTTAGTGTTTGAAAACCTTTTCGAGCCTGAAGGAAAAATGGATGTGGCGCAGTTAAAAACACAGCGAACGCCTCTTCGTTCAGCGTTCACAAAATGTGCAAAAGATATTGAAGGCGAGCTTGCAAAAGAAACTTCTAGAGTCAGCAAATTTTTAATTTTGAAAACTAAACTTTGTGATAAGTTCACTCGTTTAGAGCAGTGCCAAACGCGACTAACAGATGCCATTCTGGAGAATGCCAATGAGGCAGAAAAGTATGAAGAAGACTTTTTGTCCGCAGAGAAATACCGTGATACGTACTCCGAACTCTGTGCTAAAATTCAAAGTTTGTCATTGAAAGCTATAGAATTGAAAGAACTATCGGAGAAACGGATTTCCGAAATTTAACCTGCCTACGATCGAACTGAAAAGGTTCAGCGGGGAAGCAAGGGAGTACCTCACCTTTTGGAGTCAGTTCAAGAAGATCCATGAAGACCCAACTATTGCCGACGAGGACAAAATGCAGTATCTTTTACAGTCGATGCAACCAGGTTCAAAAGCAGAGCGATTGATCCTCAGCTTCCCGGCCACCGCCGATAACTACAGTAAGGCGATTCTTCAGTTGCAGCAGAGATTCGGTCGAGACGACTTACTGGTTCAGATTTACGTCCGTGATCTGCTCAACTTGGTGATGAAAAATGCGTCGTCTGGAAGAACAAAGGTGGACCTTCCTCGTTTGTATAATGAGTTAGAGGGAAAACTTAGGGCCCTACAGACTCTCGGGAGGACTCAAGAAAATACAGCGACTTCCTGATACCTTTAGTGGAGAGTTCCCTGCCGGAAGACGTTCTTTTAGCCTGGGAGAGAACCAGAAGCATGAAGGATGCATCGCAGGGGGAACATCGGTCCTTGGAGTCGTTGATGACCTTTCTAGAGGTGCAAGGGAAGGAGATGATGGAACTAGCGAGAACTGGGTTCTCATCCCTTCCCAATCAAAAGAAAAGAGAGGCTCCGAATAAAATGGACAATGTTGTTCCTACGGCGACAACCTTGGTAAGCACTCAGCGCAACAAAGGTAGGAGCAGTTTCATTTGTATTTTTTGTAACAAGAGACACCCTTCCAAGGACTGTCTAGAAGCCAGAAATATGTCCTTGGAAGATAAGAAGAAATGTATACTTAAACATAGAGCTTGTTTTAGTTGTTTTTCTGTTTCTCATTTTGCTAAATTTTGTAAAGTAAAAAATTCCTGCTTGTATTGTACTAAACCTCATCATTATTTAATGTGTGATCTTCCTACAGAAAATAGTAAACAATTGGTTAATAATGTTGAAACAAAAAATTCATTGTGTAATAGTTGTACAAATAATGTGTTTCTTATGACTCTAAATGTAAAAGTGTGTTATAATGGTAAAGTATTAAGATTAAGAACGTTAATCGACTCAGGGTCTGAAAATTCCTATCTTTCAAAACGCGCAATTGATAAATTAGGCATTAAATCAAATAATAAGATGCAAATGCAGCATATATTGTTTGGAGGTTTGGAGAGTAAAATTAAAAGTCATGACGTTTACGAACTGTCAGTGAGTTCTTTGGATGACTCATATAGTATCAAGGTTACAGCTTTCTCTACAGATATTATTTGTGGCAAAGTGCCAAGAGTAAATAGTTTTGCTGTAGTTGATGAATTACATCGAAAAGGGATTATTTTGTCTGATCTCGAAAGTCAGGATTGCGTAATAGATCTGTTATTGGGAGCGCAGGTCGCAGCTGTGTTATTTATGGGAGAATCTGTTAGGTTGGATTCGGGATTGTTTGTATTAAAAATGCGCCTGGATTGCATTTTAACTGGAAAGCAGGAAGTGCCTGGTGAATGTAGGGCAAAAAGTGATATTGTTTTAAATGCTATTTCTTTATTAGTTAGAGATTCTCGTATCACTGAATTATGGGATCTCGAGAAAATTGGAATATGTGACCCCATTCAGAGATTAAATGAAACTAACGAACATTTAAAGGTGATGGAGGAATTTAAAAACAGTATGAAAATCCTGCCGGACGGTAGATATGAGGTTTTTTTGCCTTTTAAGTCATCTGTATTTGAGTTGTCTTCCAATAAAGAATTGGCTTGGAAGCGACACGGGAAAATGTGCGAACGCGCACAAAGGAATGGGCTTTTAAATGATTACCAAGCTGTATTTCGGGAATGGGAAGAGTTAAAAATAATAGAAAAAATTGAGGTTGATAGTAAAACTTCTCATTTCTTGCCTCACCGGCCAGTTGTTAAAAACGATTGTGTCACGACTAAAATAAGGCCAGTTTTTGACGCTTCGGCTCGCGAAACTGGTAAAAGTTCTTTAAATGATTTATTGTATAAGGGCCCAAATTTAATTGAGCAGATACCAGATATAATTGATAGGTTTCGAAGCTATGCTATTGGTATTACTTCCGATATTGAAAAGGCATTCCTTCAATTGGGGATCGCTCCTGAACATAAAGATTATTTGAGATTCTTTTACCCTGTTGTAAATGAACAAATTGTATATAGACATTGTAGAGTGGTTTTTGGTGTATCATCGAGTCCTTTTTTATTAGCTGCTGTACTTTCTTATTTGCTTGAAAATGTGTTTATAGAAGAATCAGAAATAGCTGTTAAATTAAAAACCTCATTTTATGTCGATAATTGTGTCACAGGTGTAACAGATGTTACACAAATGGAAGAATTTATTTTGAAAGCTAGAAGAATTCTGTCACGTGGCTGTTTTAATCTACGAAATTGGGAAAGCAATGTAAGTTGTAAATACATATCTAAGAGTACGGGAACAACCAAATTATTGGGTATTTTGTGGGATTTAGATAAGGATGTTCTAAAATGCAATGTTAATGTAGAAGATCTAAAATTTGACTGCTCTGTAACAAAAAGAACTATTTTGGCGGCTGTCCAGAAAATCTTTGACCCTCTCGGAATTTTATGTTCTGCAACTCTACCACCTAAAATACTATTGCAGAATGCATGGAAATTAAAGTTGACTTGGGATTCACCTTTGCCAGATGAAATTGTGAAACCCTTTCTAAAGTGGTGGGGTGAAGTGAATAAACTTTCAGATATAGAAATCCCTCGTTATTTTGAAATTAATGATAGCACACAGATGCATGTTTTTGTAGATGCCTCTGGGGAATCATTTGCTAGTTGCGTATTTCTTAGATCAAATACTTCCAAAGGTGTAAGGGTTACACTTGTTAGGGCAAAATCGAGAGCAGCTCCTTTAAAAAAGGTAACAATCCCCAGACTAGAACTGATGGCATGTTGTGTTGGGGCCAGATTGGCACATTCGATACAACAAGCACTAAATTGTAAAGAGATGCAAACCATTTTTTGGAGTGATTCCATGGTTGCATTGTATTGGTTAAGGGAAAAAGGAAGTTGGTCAGTTTTTGTGTCGAATAGAATTAAAGAGATAATGTCCCTTTTTCCTGACAACGAGTGGAGACATGTACCGGGGAAAATGAATCCGGCTGATTTAATATCTAGGGGTTGCTCTCCAAGTCACTTGGTTAACTCGCATTGGTGGGAGGGTCCAAAGTGGTTATTGGAGTCACCGGATTCTTGGCCCGTGACGGAATTGGTTAATTGTGATATTTCTGAAATTTCATTAGAAAGAAAGAAGGTTAAGTTGTGTAATTTAAATATTTCAGAAGAGAATATCTCTTGGTATGCAGAAAGAGTGTCTGATTATGAAAAAATGATACGTGTATTTTCTTGGATATTAAGGTTGGTGAATAATTGTAGATTTGTTAATTCAAAATGTAGGGATTCTGAACTCTCTCAATCTGAAATTGAGAATTCTGAAAAGAAATTGATTCTGTTGGTTCAGAGTTATTATCTTTCTGAAGCTAAATCTCACAATTTTATTGAAACTGTTGTAGATAATGAAGGCATTTTAAGAGTAAAAACTAAAATTGTCAATCGAAATGATGATAGATCCTTTTTGTATCCTGTATTGTTACCTGAAAAGTGTGAATTCACTAAACACTTAATTAGAGGTGTACATAGAAAAAATTGTCATGCTGGAATTCATATGATGCAAAGTTTGTTAAGAGAGAGCTATTGGATAATTAGAGCTAGGAGAGCTATAAAGAATGTACTGTATAATTGTATTGTTTGTAAACGGTTTAAAGTTAAATCTATGTCAAGCGAACCTACAAATTTGCCACCAGATAGAGTAACGGATTGTGTTCCATTTGAAATTGTTGGAATAGATTTGGCAGGACCACTGTACCTAAGAAATGGAGATAAAGTATGGGTGGTCTTGTTTACTTGCGCGGTATATCGAGCAATTCATCTTGAACTTGTTAATGCTATATCTTCTGATTCCTTTCTTTTGGCTCTGAAACGATGTATAGCTAGACGTGGGTGACCACGAACTATTTATTGTGATAACGGAACAAACTTTCGCGGCGCCTCCAGTGACTTGGCAAAATTAAATTGGACCAAAATTCAAAAAGATACTATGACTCCCAAAATATTTTGGAAATTTATCCCACCCACCGCCGCGTGGTGGGGTGGCTGGTGGGAAAGGTTGATTCGCACATTAAAATATCTGTTAAAACGAACTTTAGGTAAGTCTGTACTAACTTATGATGAGCTGTACACTGTTATTTGTGATTGTGAGTCTATCGTTAATCGTAGACCACTAACTTATGTGTCTGAAAATCCGGAGGAATTGATTCCCCTTACGCCTGGTATGTTCCTTGTCGAGAACAAAAATTCAAACACTGAGGATATCGAGGAATTAAATGCGAATAGTCTTAACAAAAGATTAAGATATAGAAGTAAACTTTTGCAGGACCTGCGTCAACGCTTTAGAAAAGAGTACCTGGGTCAACTTGTTCAAAAACAGAAAGGAAAGCATTCGCGTGATCCTCAGATTGGAGAAGTGGTTTTGGTTGGAGACGATAATAAAAAACGTTTGTTTTGGAATTTGGCAAAAGTTATTGAGTTAATTCCAGGTCGCTATGGTAAAATTCGAACGGTTAAACTTAAAACTCGGCATTGAACGTGTTTACGCCCCATACAACGCATCTATCCATTGAAAATTTACTCGAGTGAATCTTCAGTTAGCGAACCAGGTAAGGAGGAAACAGTTTCTTCAGATGCATCTAATAATGTAAGTAAATTAGAATCTACTGCTGACGTAATGATTAAGAAATATACGTCCTCTGGGAGATGTGTTAAAGTGCCCAAGAGACTCGATCTTTTCAATAATGTATGTTATGTTCTTGAGACTCTTTCGGAGTCTCAAGGGGGGGAGGATGTTGCGAATGGCAGAGCCTCACCCAACCAATCAGAGCTAACCTGAACTGACGTCAACTGTTGAGTTCTGTAAATAGTCAGTCGTTGGTTTTTCTCTTTTAACCTTTCTATGTAACTTTCGTGTTTGTCCGTGTTTTTTGGAATAAAAGTCTTTGTGTGCCACATCCTTTGCCTATTCAGTATCTAGTTCGTTTTTAGCCAAAACCCGACATCGCGTAGATGTCAGCCCATAGTAATAATAATTATATGCAGCTTAACTACGCTACAATATATATATATATATATATATATATATATATATATATATATATATATATTCCAGCGTCACTGTTGGAGGAAATTTTAGCGAAATTTAGTTGATGCCTAGACGAAATAATATAATTACGACGTGCTTAAATGGACGAAGTTGTGTGTGAAAAAAGGAAGTCGAAATATTACCTCGTATTTTCAAAAAACGAACTTGTATGTTAAAAAATGTACTCCAGTATCCATTCCCTTCAGTAAATTAGGCATCATCATTTGTTCATCATTAATCTAATTCCATTGTCATCTATTAAATTCTAAAATCTGGACTTGTTATTGCTTGGTCAGCACTGCTCCCACAGTTTTCAGAAGAGTGATCATGAAGCGAAAGTAGATTACCATGTCTAATTTCGTGTGAATACGCCGCAGTTTCTGTCTTCAACCAATTTTTGGAAAAGAAGTGGAATATTGAAATTAAAGAAAATTGACAAATCAAAATTCCTGTGTATACGGCATTTTCCATCAACCAATTTTTAGAAAAGGTATGTAACATTTATTTTGTTACACAATGATTACTTTAAAAGATATTCAAGATATAAACATTGCATCGAAGTATTGTAAAACAGAAAAAATAAATTGAGTGCGCAGATTTCTTTTCTACTTTGTTGGAGATCGTTCAGATCGAAAGAGTATACGAGAATTTATTGGTTTTGATTTTGCAACCTATAGTAATGAATTTGAAAAGAAGTTACAAAGCGTAAATGAGTCATTTTCACTGAACGACATTACGGTACATAATATATTAAGTATTCTATTTGATGTTTTGAGGCCGGATGTATCCAAAAGAATTCTTTGCTTTCTTTGAGACCTTGAATCATTAGCGGAGAACTCTCTAAGACTTGACGTCTGATGACTCAAACATGGATGAACGGTCTAAGCTAATAACGGCGAAGAAAAAAATACCAAGTGAGATTCATCCGTGTAATATGATTGTAAAATTAAAATTGATATCTCCATGCAGTGTGATGTAAATAAGACTTATGACATTCAGTTTGATAATGTTTATAGAAGCTCTGCCTCTCAAAATGTTGGTATAAATTATTTCGACATCGAAAGTATCATTTCTAAATTTAATAAAGACCCGCATGAGAATATAGCTAGTTGGATAAATCAGTGAAAAAAACGCTTCCCAGTTGTTAAGACCTACAAAATTTATTTTCAGGGAAAGATCTCTCGGTGGGAGAGCCGCGCGTTTTGTAAAAAGGGATACAAATGAACTCATTGCAAAATTTGAAACATTGATTGATGGATTTTCTTTTGAGATAAATTCAGCTAAATTGCGCGAACTTTTGAGTAAAAGAAAAATGAGGGATTCTGAATCCTCTCCAGAATACTTTTTGAAAATAAATGAGTTATGTAGCTCTGAAAAAATTGAAGATGCCGCTTTGATGCATTATGTAATTAAAAGTATAAATGATAGGTAAAGAAAACAAAACAATTTTCTATGAATGTAAGAATTTATCTGAATTTAAAGAAAATTTTTTTTAAAGCAATAAAGAGTGATGCAAAGAGATTATGCAAAAAGTAAAGGTGCTTTCGACCAAACCAAAACAATATATCATTTAAATCTGAAGATTTAATACTTTTGATAAATTGAAACCAAAAGAAGAGCTCAATGAAAAACTTAACGCTAAAAACGAAATTATAAATAAAATAAAATTTATTGGTGGAGCTGAAGGAATAAAATTTAACAATTTTAAAAGTCGCAAGAATAAAATTTGTCTTAATTGCGGAGACCCAAATCATATCTCAGATTTTCTGCACCTAAGAATAAGGGATTTAAATGCTTTGGATATGAAGCCTTCGGCCATAAAGCTTCAGAATGTGTTAAAGTAAATTCTAAACCAGAAGTAGCTACCTTGAAAGTTAATTTCAAACCAAAGCTTGCCAAGAAAATAATGATTGAAAATATAAGCGTTAATTCATTTATCGGTACTGGAAACCAAGTAGCATTGCTTCGCATATCAGTGTTTGATAAATTAGATGTGTGGGAATTGTATCCATTAAATCTTTCTTCAAGTGGAATTGGTGAATACAAAGTAAACCCACTAGGTTATTTTGAGGGCAATATTCAGATTGAGGATTTTAAGTGCAAAGCAGATATACGTGCTGTAGAAAATAATATTATAATATGATTATTGGTATGAATGCAGTGATGATAGTTGAAACGGTAATTACTGAAAATGAAATCATAATTAACCGAAATCTTCCATGTGCAAAGGAAATTAACACATCATCCGTCCTACCAATCGATGTAACCTCTGAAGAAGTTGAACTAAACATTGAACCAGGTGTTCCAAATATTTTCAAAGATAGGGTACGAAAATCTATTTTAAATTGCATACCACGTAAAGCTAAAACATCAGATGTGGAATTAAACATTTTGGTAAAAACTAATGAACCTGTATCTCACCAGCCACGTAGATTATCATTTTCAGGGGGGGGGATATCCAAACTCTAGTAGCTGAATGGTTGGAACAAGGGATTACAGTACCATGTTCTTCAGAATACATTAGCCCAGTGCTGATCGTCAGAAAAATAAAGGGAACCCCTCGAGTTTGCATCGATTATAGAATAGGAGATTAAATAAAGTCGTTGTTAAGGATAGATTTCCCTTTCCATTGATCGAGGATATTTTAGACAGGTTGCAGGGATCACGCGTCTTTAGTACTATCGATATTAAGAATGCTTTCTTCCATGTTGATGTAAACAAAGATAGTAGAAAATATACTTCATTCGTCATCCATGAAGGCCAATATCAATTTCTTAAAGCCCCTTTTGGTTTGTATAATTCTCCAGCCGTGTTTCAAAGGTTTATTAACACCATTTTTAGATCTTTAAGTAATAATGGTATTGTTCTCCCTTACATGGAAGATATTATAATTTTACCTTCCTCATTTGAAGAAGGAGTCGAACGTGTTCTGAGTGTTACTAGTGAATATGGACTAGAGATCAATTTTAACACATCTCACTTTTTCAAGAAGCGCATTGAATTTTTGGGCCATGTCATTGAAGACGGTAAAATTTTCCCAGCTACTTTAAAAACTAAAGCTGTGCTAATTTTTCAAAATCAACTAATTTAAAACAAATTCAAAATTTTTTAGGGCTGGCCGGAAAATTTTCGAAAATTTATCTCCATTATTGCTAGACCATTCATTGGTCTAAAAAAACAATAACAACACCAAAGTTTAAATTTGCTAAAAACGAAAGGAACTCATTTAATCAGTTAAAATTGCTGTTAGCTGAAAAGCCTGTCTTAAGAATCTATAACCTTATTTACGAAAGTGAGAAGATTACCTATGCCAGACTAGAGAGATAAGGAACTATTTTAAAGCAGAAATGATAAAAAATTTCAACAAACCTATTACATGAGTAGGAAGACAAAATATACTGAAAAGAAATATTCTGGCTATGAACTTGAGGTTCTTGCCAGTATTGAAGCAATAAGGAAATTTTGTGTTAATCTATTGGGATTAAATTCAAAATAATATCAGACTGCTCAGTGCTCGAAAAAACTATGCAAAAAAGAGGTTTGTCAACTCGCGTTGCACGTTGGGCCCTATTGCTGGAAGAATTCGATTATGTCACTGAGCATCGCTACGGTGCACGAATGGCACATGTTGATGCTGTAAATAGATCTCCCCCAAATGTATTTTGTATCTCATTTGATAACATCTTGCCAAGATTAAAACCAGTCCAAGGTAATGACAATCAAATAAAAGCAATAAAACTTATTAAAACTTTCTTCTTACGAAGGCTATTACGACTGAAACGGAATTGTGTATAAATTTACTGATGGTAAAGAATTGGTAGTTATGCCTGACAGTATGCGAACTGAAATTATACGAAATGCGCATGAAAAATGGTATACCGGAGTTAGGTATGCTGAGAAGCACCTTCAAGACCATTATCACATTCCTAAACTTAGACAGAAAGAGAGAATATTATATCCAATTGTGTCCATTGTATCCTATTAAATCAGAAAAGAGGAAAGAAGGAGGGTCTTCTACACCCGTTACATAAAGAAGATACTCCGTTACACACCTATCATATTAATCATCCCGGGCCTTTGGGAAGTACGCATAAAAAGTTTTAACATGTTTTGACATGTTGGGAACTGAAATATATTCAGTAACTGTTTCTATGTACATATATTTTGTTGTTTGTAAATAACGTCGTTACCTAGCAACTGTTTCTATGTAGATAAGTTTATTGTCTTTAAATAGCGTCATTACCTAGCAACTGTTTCTATGTGTCTATGTTTCTTTGTCTATAAACAGCGTCATTACCCAGCAACAGTGTCCAGGTTTATATGTCTTGCTGTTTTTAAAACAAAAATCATTCTATTCTGTTTTTGAGCATCGAGCTTTTTTGATTGAATCGGCAGCCTCAAAGGCATCGGGTAGATGCAGGAGCCACATTAAAGATGAGATGGATATTTATTTAGATAAATTTCATTAAATTTGAAGAAATATTTTCACTTAAAAGACTCATTTACTAAGTTTGTATGGATTTATCCCACAAAAAACACAACATCAGCTGAGGTATAGCAAAATTGGCTATGTTTAGAAGCCCTTTCCAAATAATTTCCGATAGAGGTACAGATTTTACCTCTGCTGATTTTGTCGATTATTGTGGTAAAGAAAAAAATGAAATATCATTTAATCACAACTGACCTGCCAAGAGCAAACGGGCAGATTGAACAGATATATCAGACCATCATATCGATTCTTTCAAAAATATCCCTGGAAAATCCTAACAAGTGGTATAAGTTAGCTAATGGGTTACAATAAACGATGCATTCCCCATAAAAAACAAAGTATCGACACCACACCTTTGGAAATTCTTTTTGATACTAAGATGAATACTGGAGGCTTAGACAAGCACGTAGTCACACTCAAGAAATGGTCGAAGCTGAATTTCAGGCCAATTTTGAAGCTAAAAGAGAAGAATTGGGAAAGCATGCGGAGCAGCAAATCTTCAAGATTCAAATCGAAATCGAATCTTTCGAAAATCGAAAGGCATCATACAATCTAAGAAGACGAGAACCAAAACCTTACAGAGTTGGAGATCTTGTTGCCATCAAAAGATCACAGTTTCGACAATACCCTATTAGGGCCCTACATTATCACTAAATTAAGCGGAAAAAAATACCTAAGACGTAATCAAAGAAGGAAACCACGAAGGACTCAACTTTACTATAACATGTGCCGAATACTTGGAACCCTGAAACACGATGTAAGAATTCTAATATCATGAACTTTCCCCTTTGTTAGAACTTTGTAATTTTAGTTTCTTACTATGTTTCTTTTTCTTTTTGTTGTTTTGTTTGCACTCCAATATCATCTGGCTGACCAGCCAGTTTCCAGAAAGGCCGGGATTGTGGTGCCAGGAATATCACTTCCTGTCATTGAGCGACGTCTGTGACCTCACTTCCCGCCATTGAGCGCCGAAATATTCCAACGTATATCTAAAAGACAAACTTATTACCCATTCCATTTTGTAAATTAGTCCTCATTCATGGTTAAACTAATGGGCCTTTATTTTGCTGGAATTGAATAGGAAAAACGAGACGTCGAACAAATAATGGAGGAAATAGCATTTTAATTCAGCATTCGCTTAGGCGGCGTACTTTTATAACAATTCCGTAACACGATCAAAGTCTAGGATTTTGAAATTTAACCGAAAGAAAAATTCGATCTTTCCTTTCTGGGATACGTAATTTATAGACAAATACCATTTTAATCGAAATTGAAAATTAATCTTCTATGGTATTACTTATGAAACGATAAAAAGCATTCTTCTTACAAGAGATTCGTTATAAGTGGTAATTTTCTATAAATATGTGATGTGGCAATTTAAGTCTTTGGGTAGTATAATCATGCGCAGCAATATACTGAATAACTACTGATATGTTTAGTTAGTATTGATTGTCATAATCTGTGAATCAAGAGCCAAATTGCTGCACACGCCAACAAATTTGAAAATTCTATATTAATATCTCAGTGATGAATTCTATCATATAAACAAAAGTATGGTTAAAAAGAATACAAGTTTGAATAAATGTCAAAAAATAACTGAGGCTTTTGTGTGTGTGTGTGTGTTTTATTTTGTGACGTGTGTTTTACTTGAAAAGTACAACGAAAATCTTGAGCAAACACCTTTAAAACATTGAGAAAATGATCACAAGAAATAAATTTATCTTTTAATATTGCAAAATATGTTACAGACACACGAAATTTCTTGATATTATTCAGGAGCATTAAAAAAATTCACTTTGATACTTTTTTGGCATAGGTTCTAAATTATATATGTAAGGGCGCTATCAAATATCAGGCTGAATGGCAATTTACTCGCCGAATCTTTGATATAAGTTGATTCCCCTGAAATTAAGTCAAAAACAATGATTAGACTCCGACTACGTCAAAAACACAGTTTATAGACCATTGGCGCATTTGTACTACTATTATTATTTCTTGTAGTTCAGACTTTTCTCTTTCCAAAACAGTTTATCTTTTCTGGGAAAAGGAAGGCTTGAACTATCATCCGGGGAAGTTTTAAACAAATCATTTCAGATAAAAAAATTTGTTTAACTTCAGTTTTCTCGAAATTTTAAATTTCAAAAAAATTCTTCCCCCTTAACATGATATCTCAAAAACTAATAGAGGTATTTACATAAAAGTGTCAGTTTGTATTTTAAATAGTATTGGTAACGAAATGAAACAAATGTTTCATTGTTGGTGAAATACTTTCTCATTTGTAGGTATTTTTAGAAAGAATAAGTTGGGAATTCAAGGAAAAATGCACATATACGTACATTTGTACCCATACCTTCTTTGCATCTCAAAATGTTTCTTAGATATTGGTGTTTCATTCATTGTTATATTCTATGACTCGTGTACAAAGCAAAATAGGATGGCTGCAGTACCATTTTGTGTAGAGTGTTTACCGTTTTGGTTAAATTTCGTTAAAATTTATTACACATTTTCCTATCTATCAAAATATATTTTTAAATAATGTTTTTGTTTTTATAATGTTTATTATCGACAATAAATCTAAAACCCATAACTAGTTTTTAAAATTCCAATTTTTCAAAAAATTTCCATAGAATGTTGTGAGATGCCTTAAACATGGAGACAAAGCATATATTCACTCTAAAATTTCCTCAATTAAAAAAAAACATGCAAATAAATCAGCTTTGGAAAACTCTACCCTACTCTAGCATTCACATGATTTATTAGCGGAAATGCCAATGCGCTTACTTCTTACTAGGGTTGGAAATTTCCGACATGCAATTGGTGTAAAGCTGGCTAGCCACGTCTTTCCTACATTCTCGATAATTAAGGCTTTATCTATGAAGACGCTTTAAAGGATGCGATTTTCGAAGGAAGGGGGTCTACCAAAACAAGACCATCCGGAATCAGTGGCAACAACAAAAATAATATACTGCGTTCTTCACAGGAGAATTCAGCCTAGAGACTGTTTACCCATCCAATGCAACTATGTTACTCGACACAGAACCATCAACATTCACGAATTTAATACAAACGAATTTAAGTTTGATGGTTTGGTTTGAGATCGATTATGTAGTCAGCCGCTCTGATAGTAGTATGGCGAATGCAGTGTCATGTAGAATTTATAATTTGTAAATTATTTTCCTCGGTACCTTCCATACATGGATTCTGACTCTGATTTTAAGGATTTTAATGATCGAATTTCCAGAAATTTTTTTAACAGGCACTATTTAAAACTGAAACAGTGATCCATCGCTATCACTACAAAAAACATCCACTACATCTGTTAAACGAAACTGTGGTTTGATGCCCAAGATGTCTGGATATTGCTGCTGAATTTTCAGTAAATGAGGTTAGCTGAAGACCTGTAACACTTGCTTTTCTCATTCCATTCGTTCATTGGAGTGGAATCTAGAGACATAGATGGATGGATGGATTTTCATGGCGCAAGGTCCAGAGCTGACCATACTGCGCCAAAACAAGTGGTGTGTGTTTATTGCCAAAGAATCTATTAAAGAAAATGTTTCTTCATGGTTAAAATACAAACAACGTTTTTCTTTCATGAAATCAAAGTACAATAAGTTTAAAGGGCAAAGATCTTTAAATTAAAACTCCAATGACAGAAAATATTCCAAGAAAATTTCTAATACCCTTATGGTATTTATATAAAATGGATGAAATTGATAGCTCTGAAGAATTCAAAGATATTCTTGTGAGGGTGTTCTCCCACCCATTCACGCATCTCCAATGTTAAAGAATCGAAATACTGCATATGATGAGAATTGAATTTAGAACACTGAATTAAAATGTGTAAAACTGTAAGGTTGACAAAGAAGTCTGAGTACATTGGTGCACGCTGACCAAACAAGAGATGTTAAAGCGTAAGTCGAGTTTGACCCATGCATAGTCTGGTTAATGTGACATCTGCTCCTCTGATCGAGATAACAGGCCACAAGTTAATAGTAGGTTTAATAAAATGCAATTTATTTTGCATTTCTCCATCCTAGGATTCTTGCCAAACAGAAAGTATGTACTTATCATAGGTCGCTAACAGATCAGTGTGAGTGCATGATCGTGATAGACTATATACGGTCGCCTTCTCAGTACAATCAGCCTTTTCATTGCCTACTATACCTACTTGACTAGGCATCCAGCAGAAAAGTATGTTGAATGCCAATGTTTTTAACATGTTGACTCTCAACCACGATATAACTCGTAGACTGCGTTCTTTCCTAGGACGCCAACTACGAGTTATCACGTACTGAGTTTACTTGCCATTTTTGTGCAGCTACGAATAAACTCGTGGTGTATCAGTGCTAATATTGATAGATGGCTTCTGGGGGGAACAAAAAATCAATGCAGGCTTGCATGAACAGAAAATTTATTAAAAAACGAACCAAAAGTATAATTTTAAAAATGAGTTCAAATGAGTTAGTTTCATTTTAGGCCTGATTTCTAAACACTGCAGTGACATTCAATGTGTTAAGCGATAATGAATATCGATTGCAACAGGGTGTTCGCATTTTGTAAAATGACTCTATATCTCTAAGGCACTCATGCTATCTAAATGGGAGACATGGAAGTTGTGTGAACACTCTCAAGGGATGTCCCAACAAGCATTTACGTTTTAACCATCAATTAAGTAGGAGCTTTTTTAGTACATTAATCTTTAAAGAGCACAGATTTAAATTACAGTTTTAGAGCATGGTCATTTCAGAATTTCGAGATTTAGTGATGGAGTTTGGCTAGATTGTGCAATGTGAAGGTTCAATTCTGCCAAGGATCAGTTTGAAGTCCAGTAACTTGTCCATTCGACAAAAGCGATAGTTCATGTCTAGCGGCTGTCACTGGTTTAGTAAGATGTCATCACAGACATACATTCACTTCCTGGTTCTCATCACTATCTTTTTGGAGCATGCGCGCAGCTTAAAAATTGTCTTAGATCCAATGTTGACCAAAATTGTCCCAATGTGAATCGACAAACAAGGTACATCATTTTCAGCACTGTCATACCTCAACTACTGAAACTTTTTTGCTGTCTATAAATCGTTCTTTTTTGTTCCTGTGTATCATTTAATTATTTTCTTTGCATATTTTTAAACATATATTTCTAGTTAATTACTTTAATTATGAAATTGTCGATGAAATAATTCCCATTTTATTCATTCTTTTTCTTACCTTTGATAATAATTATATGTGCAGTAACCATGATGCTATGCCAGTATTCTTCACAAAATGCAAATTTTGTAAATAAAATTACATTCCGTTTGTGTGTTGGTGAAGAAATTTATCATTGGTAGATAATTTTTTTATTTCAATTCAACATACATGAGGGGGTCGTGATGACCAAGCAGTAATAAGTCCAGATGATATTTTAGAATTGAATGGATGACGATGAAAGGTTAATGGCGAACAAATGCTGATGATTCATTTACAGGATGGATTGATAATCAAGCTCGTCTTTTAGAAATACGTCTTCGTATTTTCACATACATCTTCGTCTGTTTTAGTGCGCCTTTATCATTTTGCCTCCTCCAGACATGAACTGCACTTTGCTCACCTTTTCTGCACCAGAGGGCTGCTTCGTGAGGTCACAGGTGACGCTCAATGGAGGGAAGTGATATACCTGGCACCACATATGTAAGACATATGTAATTATTGATTTGAGGCGTGAATGATTGTTTTCCATGAAGGATATGAAGTCTAAATATTTTTTATGAACGTCTTAGCATGTAAGCTCAATTTTTTTCCATGAAGAAGTGGCTTTGAATATAGATGGTATAAAAAATAATCATAGCCGCAAGATAATTTTTTTTTTTGAGAAATAAGGAAATCGTTCGCTACGCGCATATTTCACAAATCTTTTACTACCTTTAGACTTAGAAAAAAATAGCTCGCCAAAATATCATTAATATGATGTTACGAAAAAAACTTGAATGCTTCTAGAACGTCGTAAATCCACTGTTTTTGACTCGAGCAAAGCAAACTTCAAATTTGCATACTCCGAATAAAAATTGGAGATTAATTCACAACAAATACAAAGGGAATGTTTTTAATACTTGATGAGCCTTATTTCTCAATGAAGAGGAGGGGATTGGAATATCAATGCACAAATCATTTTCCTTGTAAGAGAACATTATTTATTAAACTAAGCAAATAGAATGGTTAAAGCAGAATAAAAATAAAATTCGCAAATTCTTTTGTAGAAAAAATTCTTGTAGAAGGATTCGGGCTGTTTAAGGAGATAGGAATTTGAGCTTTGAAAGCGAAACTCGAGTGCTCCAATATTTTGAGAGAAACACGAGTTCGATTGATTTTAAATATGAGAAAGTTATAAAGAATATTTCCCTTCTAAAAGAAAATTATTTATTAAACTCAACCGAAATTAACATTATTTACTAACTTCCTTAAAATGCCCGATTAAAAGATTCGTTTGAAATGAATTTTTCAATAGTCAGAATATCCCAAAAATTAACACGTAATAAATTATTTCCCACATTCAAATATGTTGCCATAGTTTAACATTAACTTATAGACAGGAAACTAAAATATGTTTTCTTTGATGGTTTTTTGTTCTTTTTTACGGAATACAGGAAACAAATTTTGGTAAATTTTATATAAGTTTCTGATTTATTACACTTGAAGTAGCTTGAAGGAGAAAATGGGGAGGGGTCGGTATGAAAGTTAGAGATGTTTAAAAGGACAACAAAATGACGTGCTTAAATTCTGCATTTAAAAATTGTAAATTTGGAAAACATATTTTTTACATTACTTTATTAATTTAAAATTGATTTAATAATAATTATTTTTTAAAAAATCGAGATTATGATTAAATGCATGTTGCATAACGGGTATAAATTGAAATATGGTAAAAGGATCATTCTTGGAAAAAATCTCTCGCAAAAAAAGCAGACCAAATAAGTACTCTCGAAAAGATATATGAATTCAGAGATGGATAAAAAACCCTCCTTTTCTAAAAATGTTGGTTCTAGGATTTCAAATTATATTATAAAGATTAATTTTATTAAAAAACCCCACTAGTATTAAATTTGAAGTGATAAAATGATCTAAGTTTTGATCTTTGGAATTCGAAAAACATTTTAACAGAAGCAGAGACATCAGAAGAAAAAAACCTGTCCGATTTAACAACCGGCGAAATTAAAAAATGCATTTTTCGAAATGCGAATGAAAGCGAAATTATTATAAAATCAAAAGGAATTATATGAAAGAAACCAGAAACATTTCTTTAAAGTGGTTGCAAAAAAATTAAACTAATATAATTAAGAAACATGGCTGATAAGTAAAAGATGTATAAATATGAAATTCATTTCACCAAAAAGAGGAGCATCATAATGTGCCTTACTTAGGATCGAAAAACATCAAAATCTGGCACTAACCGGACTGGAAAGGACCTCTCTTCTATTTTAAGCAGACTGCATGAAGAAAAACGGCGTTAAAAAGCTTTTCAGTGAATGATTTCAATAATAAATATGTAAGTCAAAAACAGAGAGTTAGGAATTTGTTTAAAATGTTTACCATCCACACCAGATATACGAGGGTAGATTAATAAATGTTGAATCCAGTAAGGTGGGTGGGTCCCCTTAAAACTTTCTAGCTCTCTAACAAAGGCGTTATCCAATAGCTTCCACACACACACAAATGTTGTTGGTTCTAATGACACTTATCATTGATAAATCAGCTGACAAAAGAGCCATTGAGATTTAATCTGCATTTTTTGCTCTTCTTGTTTTTTCAGTGGCGCCATCAAGAACCGAGAGTACGACTTAGCTACTCATGCGTCACAACCCTTTTTTCGAGGTGGACTTCATTTATGCATTTCATTCACTCATCCACAGATCGTCATTTAGACCTGGATCAGAGATCGATCAACTCTGAACCAATACCCCCAGTGATATTACTTTCGACGTGGATGACTATGTGACCGATACAGATTTATACGTGTGACCGCCGCCACTACACAGGGGGAGTTTTAGGACTACCGGGTTCGAACACGCAACTCAAGAGATGCGAATCCAACTCCCTACCAACCAGGCAAACCCTGCGTATACGCTAAAATGTGGATCTTAAGTGTATCAGAAAACATTTTGTATGACCCTGGTGTTCAGTAGTGTTGAAATATTAACCTTATGCACTCTTAAAAGTAGTTAGATGCATAACTATGCACTTAATACAAGAACTTGCTTGTTGTCCCAAAAAATAAATGTATATATAATTGCTTTAAGTTGAGTTTCCCTGAAAAAAAAATCTACGTCTTTATACCGCTCTGACCTTTTAAACGATCAAAATTTTAAGAAAGAAAGAAATAAAGCTTCGAAAAGTTGTATTGTCTCGTATGGTGCCTGACAGGAGTCATCAGAGTGCAAAAGGTTGAGCGTTAACGATAATTTAGCATTTTTGCTGAATTTTTTGTTTGATTCCTGGAGAGCGCATTACCGATCAAGGCCTGGCATTCGGTTAAAAGAAATTCAAAAATCGAATTTTGAGTTTTAGACATGTTTTCTCAATCGATCGAGATCGAAGTCTGAAAATTGTAGTCTGAAAATCGCATACTTACTTTGTTATATTTAAGTCATTTCTTTTTTTTTTTTTTTTCCTTTTCTTTTCTTACTCTCTCTCTCTTTTTAGATTTACACGTGTTAGAAATTGCAGATAGACATATGGTCACCCCTTATTGCAATTTCAGGCAAAATTTGATGCCTTTTCTATGTAGATGTCAAATCTATATACTTAATTTTATCAATCTAAATGGCATTGTTTTGCAATTATATTCATATAATCAGATAGATAGACATCTTCTGAATGTATTTTGATCCAAATGTGTGAAAAATTCAAAGTTTTGGCAACCAGACCATATGCAAAATTTCGTTTGTCTAGCTCAAAGCATTTTCGAGTTATCTCGGTCACAGATAGACAGGTGGACAGACAGTCGCTTTTTAAAAGTGGATTTTTCAAATTTTTGGTTGTCTAAACCGAAAGATTTGTCAAGATTCCCTCAACTTTCTTAAAGGATTACAAAATTACTTTATACTTCTTGCACGAGGAAGTAAAAATATTTGCACATTGATATATTTGAAATTCTAGTTTTTTTCCCTTCCATTTCTTCAATTTCGCAAAAACGTCAAGCTGTTGAGCCACTATGAATTAACTGCCGCTCTCTAATTAGACGAATGCGAGCGTAACATAAAATGCATGGAATAACTTTTCCAACATTGCACGCAAAATGCACAATTTGAATGCACCCCTCACAAAACTATTAGAAATCGCATGCTCATGCGCAGGCAACGCGATAAAACCGTTTGATCGAAAACGATAAAAGATGACAGACGCCAAAGAAAAAATTTTCAATCTCCTAAGAACAGCTTCGAATCCCCTTCGTTGCTATGGCAACCACATCCCCTTTCCTTGCATATGGCAACCTTTAGCCTATTCAATTTATTGTATTTCATCTCCTAACCTGTTTCAGCTTAATGTGCACCTGAGGTCCAAGCGTAGTTATTTTTTTTAAGATCCATCACTTATCATTCAATTTTGGTGGAAATGATAATTACGGTAGCATCTGGCAAATATCCAACCAATGATACTGGCTGAATCGCATGGATGATAAATCTCAGCCTCCGCGACCAATGGAAATCCATTTCCGGATAAATACTTCCCCTCCAGCCTATCCGAAATTGCATTACGGTTGCCATAGCAACATTGACGTCAATGGGAAAAGCTATTTGCGTTTGTTTCGAGGGAAGGAAGGATGAATCCGATGGCTAGCCAGATAAGAATCATTAAATGGGGGGCTTCCAAAATGAGAAAGCTCGCATTCTGATGCATAAAAGATTCTGATCAATTTTGGCGCTTCTGTAGAACTTATTTTCTAGTATGAGGTCATATTATGAAAATTGATTATCATGATGAATAATCAAAATTCTTATTCGATAGATAAAGACATACAGTAAAACGAAAAATTCTACGTCTATACCCTGTGTTCGATAGTATTTTCGAATGCATTTATCTATCCCGACATGCAAATCGGTAGAGAGAGCCTACAAATTCTCTATTTTTTCCAGAATTGATCAGCGCCATCTATATTTGATTACTGAAGTTTTATATGGATCAATATGCTGTACAGGTGAAATAGGAAATTTTATAGATTATTTCATTCGCTGTGCAGGCATTTTAGGAATGAATAAATAAATTTAAAGTTAATTAGAATGCTTCATGAATAATTCCAGCAAGAGTTTGTAATCGCTTATTATCCTGCAACTAATCTATTTATTCAGAAATAAGCGTATAATATGCTTATAGAATAGGTTTCCATACAATTTTTTTAGTAACGAAAAGATGACGGATAATGAATATTCTCTCGGCGCCATTTCATTTTGAAATTTTCATTAGATACATAATAATGTAAGGAAAAAAGGAAGAAAAAAAATTGTTAACGATATTTTCTTAAAAATTAAGATAACAAATATTTTATTTTACATTATCTTGAAGGGAACATTTCTCTTATTTTGAATACAATTTATTTTAATTAAAGGTTTTAAATTCATATTCGTCGATAATTGGAATTTTTTACGCAGTCCCTTGACTTGCTCTATTGATTTAATGCTAAATTATCATGAATGGTTGCAATAAATTTCCGTTAATTTTAACCTCTAATTTATCATAAGTGAGTTAATTTTGTGAATTAAGCACATTTGTATTTTACTAGCTGGCACCCGGCGCGTTGCTGCCGCGGAAGAAATAATCTTGGAAATTTCTTTTGGAATTTGAAATAGTTGTTTTGCTTAGTTAAGAATGATAGGAAGAATCTAATTCATTTTCTTGTCGGCAATGAATACGTTTATTGAAATGGAAGGATGCATAAAGTAGAAGCATAAATAGTATTTATTCTATTCCTATTACTCTATTCTGCAAACAAATATTCATTTTTATGTATTAGATTAATGTGTGTTCTTTAAGAATTGAAAAGCTTGGTGTTCTTTCAGAATGGTAATGAAAGAAACCATTTATGGAATCTCGTGACTCGTTTCATATTCGTTCAGTATTCTCAAGTTTAATTGAAATGCGAAAATGTGATTAAAATATTTTCTTTTAAAAGGGATTAAACATAGAAAATATCTTTATACCCTAAAATCTGTAATATAGTTGAAAAGACAATTTTTTGAAAACTAAGAGGGTGCAATATTAGTTGAACTATAATATTTTCGAACTGCAGAAAACGATAAAATTTTATGTCTCTAAGTTAAAATTTCCAAATTACAGGATTGGCAGGAAACCCAGGCAATTTGATAGCCCTCTTCATAATTGACAGCAGGCCTTAAATTTTTGGCATGCACTGTTGTATTTGGCTTTAACCAAACTTTTTGTTTGTTATCCGATTAGAAAATATTATATTTGCTTTCATCAGCAGAAGTTAAATTTCTCGAAATTATTTTGACTGCTTTACTTGCATTTTAGCAAATGCCAGCCTAGCTGCCAATTTGCTTTGACGGAAGGCTTTCTTTGAGGAAATCAGTTATGATATTTATGGGTTTTTTAATCCCTTCTGACAATTTCTAGATTTACAGATTTTCTGAACTTATTTTTATACTAGCTGGTACCCGGAACGTTGCTGTCTCAGAAGAAACAATCTTGGAAATATCGTATGGAATTTGCATAATTATCTTGTTTAATCAAGAATGATAGGAAGGGTGATATTCATTTCCTTGTTTGCAGTGAATGCATTTATTGAAATTGGAGGGCATCTAAAGGAGTGCATATATAGTATTCATTCTATTTTTATTGTTCAATTCTACAAATTTTTACTCATTTTTATATGCTAGATTTGTGTATTCTTTTAGAATTGTAAAGCTTGGTGTTCAGAAGGTTAATGAAAGAAGCTATTTATTACCCCTCGTGATTCGTTTCATATTCGTTCGGAATTTTCAAGTTTAATATTATAAAATGTTGTTAAAAAAATGGATTAATCATAAAAACATATTTATATCGTAAACTCGTTAATATAGCTGAAACGGTAAATTTTGAAAACTAAGAAGATGCAAAATTATTTGTGAATTAATATTTCCGGAAGTTATTACAATAAACGACAAAATTTTATTAAATGATTAAATAAAATTTCCAACCTATAGGATTGGTTTCCCTAAAACTTTCTTGCACATTTCTGATGAAACTATTACCTGAGAGAACGACTTACATAGCCTTTACGGACTGCAGCTACGAAATATTGACGTCCAGTTTGAATTGAGCATCTTGACTGAATCTGTTGTGTCTCCTCGGCGAGTTATTTGGGGCTCAATCCAGGGTAAATAGATGTGAAAACATTTTTTTTACATCAGATAATTTTTATATGCCTATAACCATCCCGTAAATGAAAGTAAGAAGTAATCGAAATTCTATCGGAATCGGATGAACGCTACGGCAGTGCATAAGACATGCAACAAATACTTATTTTTATTTATATAGATGTGTTCATCTTGCTTAGGAAGACCGATGCTCTCATCAGAAATGAATCTAAGATACTTAATTCATTTTAGCATTTATCGTTATATAATACGTTCAATTAAAAAAAAGGAATAAAAATTTATTTTAAAAGATTGAGCACATTGCAACAAATTAAATTGGGTATGATTATTCCCAAGTGACATTATTGCTAAAACGGAAATGCAGTATGCAGATTACATATTGAAATTCAATACTTATTTATTATAATGTTAGTATAGAAATTATTAAAATTCAAATATAAGTAACAGTACTTTATTTACATTTTTAGTGCCTAATAATTAGGAATTATTAAAACATGATGAATAAACACATGGTAAAGATGTTAAATAATAAAATAAGACTCTATGCTGCTTTTTTATACCAGATTCTTCTACTGCTATCTTAACATTCTCGACTAAAATAGCAAAAAAAAGTTACTTAGACAAAATCTTAGAGCGCGAATAAATATGTTTTTAAAGGAAAGAAATAAAATAATGGAAGAAAATAAATAAATAAATCTACTATCGCAAATTTAAATTCATCATGTAAGAATATTATTATTTTCAGCTATTATATATCTTAATCAATTTTTGTCATTAATAAATTTAAAACAATCGCAAGATCTCACTCTCTCTCTGT
>JAPMOQ010009896.1:524806-541701 GCA_026543055.1 Argiope trifasciata
CTAACTGGCAAACAAAGTTTTGGAGCTCAACCATTTTTGACATGAAAAAAAATTCATCGATTTTCTAAATATCGATGCGTGCTTGATTTCATAGTCTCATGATTGTTTCAAACCGATTTAAACTGGTTAATTACTTAAATTAATTAAGACAATTCGTAAGAAATCAGAGAATGTATAATTTAGAAATCAAGTTGAAATTTTAGTTGAAGATAAATCACCAAAAGTGATTATTTTCTAATTACTCTATTTTAAGTATTTGAAATTCTCTCTGAACGAACAATTTTTATAGATTGAAGAAACAATATTTTAAATTGTTTGGCTTATTTTAATAAAAACGCGAGTAAGACAATAACACTGTTATTCCCAAGGGAAAGCTACAATAGCAGAAGATAGATATTTCAAAAACTATTTAGGGAAAGTCGACTCCAAAATAAAACTTCATTAGCAGATGATAGATAATGGAAAAACTATACTGTGAAAGCCAACTCCAAAATAGAATTGTATTTGCAGTCTATAGATATTTTAAAAGCTATACTGTGAAAGGCGACTCCCCTCCCCTAAAAAAGGACAAATAGTCAATTTGTTGCCTACGAATTTCAGGCTTCAACAATTTTGAAGCTGTAGAAACCTCAAGCGAAAACAATATCATGTTCTCACGTGATAATAAACAATTACTTTAACAGCACGGCGCCTTTTACTTATTTTCGTGGAATGCGTTCCGTAGGTGTACATTTTTCATTCTACTAATTTGGTCTAGAAATTTGGTCAGTTTTATTGTCATAACTAAAACGCCTAGATATTCCTCCTCTTCTTTAAAAAAAAATGAATTTTATCGGTAAGCACTAACAGCGGAGGGCTTAAAGCGACGAGATGTCAATTTATCAGCAAGTGAATGTATATTTGAATTTATGTTAAATGAACAACAAAAAAAAAATGTTAACATTGAAATACGTTTGAAATTATGAAATGCTTTAGAAGAACGTATTCAAGAAAGAAGACGAGTAGAATTAGCAACTATTTTACCTCTGTTTGAGCAAGCTCCACCAGACATTTCTAGTAAAGCGAAGGAATTGGGTGTGCTTTCTTTTGTTTCAAAAACCGAAAGTATTAAGTTATCCGGGAAGATGTGGTCTAAAATATTTCCAAATTCTTTGCCGAAGCCGATTCTGATGAAGAACAAATCGAAGAAACTACGCATCAGAGAAATGTTTTTAAAAAAATCTGGGAAACATCAATTCACAAGTTTCCTGAAGACCCGAAAGACACATCCAAAGACACTGAAAGTTGAATTTTCATTATTTGTGGCAATAGATAAAAGGGAAAAAAAAAAATAGATTTGTCATTCGATGCCAGTTTAACGTAATATCTTGTCCAAAATAAGAAAAAGACTCAGCCACCTTTCGGTTAATATTAAATATTTTTTTTAATTCTATTTTCTTTGGAGAAATAAAAATTAGTGAAAATAATATAATATTTTTTTTCATATTTTTGCTTGAGTTTTCGTTATTTTGTGTTTTATATATATATATATATATATATATATATATATATATATATATATATTCTTATATAAATTCATTTAACATGTTTTAGACAATTGATACGTATGAATGTTATAATTATTAATGGTTTAAATGTTGTTTTGAAATTACACAGCAAACGATAGAGAATCACATGATCCACGTAAAGAGAGATAAAGAAATTATGGAAAGCTAAGTGCTAGTCGTAAATAACAGAATATTTAAATCTTTTCTTTGAAATTGTTTATTTACATTTATTTTAAAAATCTATTAAGCTTTCTTGAGATTTTAAATGTGGCCCTTGGGTATTTTGTTTCCTGAGATCATGTGATTTACCCTCTTGTAATACATTGATTTAGTTCAAAAAAACTGTGCTATAAAAGGAAAATTTAAAAAAAGTTTTATTTTTTTCACCTTTAGAGAATCTCAACCGCTATCATTTTTCAGAAGGAAATAATATTTTTTTTCTGGTACTAATGGACATTGGCCGCAAGACTGTAATATTGTAACTGACATAAATACTCGTAAGCAAATGTTAAAAAATAGTAATCGTGGTTTTTTATACACAAACGGTGGCCATTACGTAATTGCCCCCGGAAAGGCAAAACCCGTAGCTATAAGTGCAAAAAAAGGCATCATGTTTCCATCTGTCAGACTGTAACTGTGAATCAAAATTTAACTACTATTCCAGTTACTTCTACAAATAACGTCGACATTTAAACCCCCAATTTACTTAGCTGCAAACTACTGGAGTATATACAATTGGTCTAACTGGTAAAACAAAAGTAACTTGGTGTCTTTTAGACGGTGGAAGTCAATCTAGCTTCATTCATCCTAGTTTGATCGACTTCCTATAGTTGAAAATCATTTGCTCAGAAAAAAAATTAACCTTCAGGCAGGCATTCGAATCCTTTGCAACAAATAGTGAGACAAGACGGAGAGTCAAATTTATTTTGTCAAGCATTTGGAACAACTCAAAAATAAATATCCAAGCATTTGAAAGTTCAAATACTTATGCCATTCATCCATCTTCGCCCCAACCTGTCTCTTCTTTTGCTCATTGTGAAAAGTTAAAACTTGCTGATCCATCAGACAGTTTAAACGACGTAGCTATAGAAATTCTAATAGGTTCTGATTTTTATTGGACTATAGTACTCACTGGATCTCCTATTAGACTTTCTGCAACTCATGTCTTAATACCTATGGCATTTGGATGGATTCTTTCCGGCAACCATTCATTCACTACTATAGAATATTCTTCTGTTTGATACATTAGCGCAGAAACTTCGTCTGGACGATCACGTGAGACAATTTTGGGACTTGGAAACAATTGGCATTAAAATTTCACAAGAAAATGGGATGACTACTCGTAATTCTAAAATTTCAAATGATTTTCATGATTCATTTTGCAAAGTTGAAGACCACCGTGTTATAAAGTTATTATGGAAACCGGACGTGATTCTTTCATCGAATAATTACGAAATAGAATTTAAACGCTTTCAAATACTCCGTAACAAACTCTTTACTCATTCAGACTTAAGAGATACTTATATAGAACAGATGCAAACTTATATCGGTGACCAACATATTGAACCTGCCTTGCAACGAATCAAAACAATTTTACATGCGTCATTATACAATGATAAAAACAAAAGAGTGACGAAAAGAAATGGCGAATTGTATTTGATACTTCTTCTCATGTGCCAGGGCATCCTTCCTTGAATGATGTCCTTGAGAAGGGCCCTAATTTGCTTCCAGAAATATTTGCTAGTGCAGCAATTATATGTTCACAATACTGTAAAGTGGAAGTTTATTGCACCACGAGTTTGCTGGTGGGGAGGATGGTGGAAGCGACTAAGGGATCTAACCAAATGATGCCTTCGAAAATCTCTTGGTCGCTCATTTCTAGATGAGAAAGCCTTGCAAGACCTACTGGATACAATTTATAAAAGGTGGTTCAAAAAATATCTTTTGGAGTTGCGTACATACCATCAAGTAAGAAAGGTAATCAATCACCACGAGTGCGAGTAGGAGACTTGGTTCTATAGCAAGAAAATCTACGACCACGACAAATGTCGAAGAAAGCTCTCGTTTTGAAGTTAATTGATGGTCTGAAAGGAAGAATTCACACTTGCGTCCTTCATGCCAAAGAAAAGGAGATACCCTACCAAATTCAACTGGTCATACCTCTGGAAGTTGACCAAGGTGGGGAGGATGTTGCAGCAAGCAAGCCAGCAATAATTTAATATAGTTTCTTTTAGCTTAAGTGGCATCATTATTTTATTTTGATTCCAAATTTACTTTATACTTGTAACGTTTTGCTTACTGTGCAGTAAATATATTTTACTAACATCATCGACGTACTTCAATACCCTAGCATATATGTGTATTTGAAAGGAGAGCCTAGGCTTTCAACCTGTAATCTTCATTTCCTAGAAGGTCTATTAAAAAATGATACAGCACTGTATAATAATGTAGTGCAGACTAAGATAATAGTTTTAGTAGCTATTAATGAGTAAATATTTAAATGATATCGGACAGAAGTTCGTCTTCAGCCCTGGTGACTTTCCGAAGTAAACTACTCGCAGCTATAAAACTGCGCACTTAAATCATAAAATTCTAGCAGGTTTCAGGTAAAAAATAGAAGGCGACTACGGCAGAAGAATGCGTTATACTTCCAGGGTCATAATGCCTTCTTCCAGTGTACATGTAATGCGTTGTTCTGTGAAACTGAACTATCTTTTTGAATCAAACAGGGACAGCGCGAACGCAGTCCTAGCTACCAAAAATTATGCACCACAAGCAACCGCAATTTGCGGATGTGGCGAAAGTCAACCCAACGAATTGCAATGGTAGGGGGAGCTTCTCTGCTCGGGGGAGCTTCCTTATGGATCAAGGCATCCCCAGTGCCTGGTAAGTATGACTTGAGCAAGAGAGAATTAATTATATAAAGAAAACTTTTTTTATTTAAAGCGGTACAATTTAAGTTCACTCTTACGAGCACAAGGTGGCAGAACTATTGGAAATTTTAATATAATTGCTTTTTTACATTTTACGATGGAGTCACGAATCAGAATTGGAAGTTTTGCATTGCCTTTTATTTTTTAGACAAATCCTTAGATTGTGACAAATGGTTGACTGGGTGCACTTTTTCTAATGGTCTTCAGATGGCGCTTTATTGTGGTTCACCATTCAGCGGAGCTCAACACCTGTGCCATCAACTCCCAGCAACCGCAACAAATGCAGCTACCGTATAGACACTAAATTCGATTGCAATGTCAACCAAAAAATATTGATGAAATTACGACTGAGTATAATGAGGTCTGGCGCAAATATTATTTTTTATGTTGTGTCGGTTCGTTACAACGCAGATAGGAGTAGTAAAAGATGCTATATTACAAAAGTTAGTTTCATCTTGGCAGTACAACACTGTTGAATAGTCTCTTTCATAGCATAGAGATTTTTCAAACACATAAAAATAATCGCAAGCTATAGGCTGTTGAATGTAAAGCATTCCGTCACTCTTCGATGCCACTTTACATGCTTTCCTTAGCGGTAGCACCATTTTAAGCAAGTGCCAAAGTTTTGGATGTAACACTCATGGCTTAAATTAATCGTTTCTATAAAATAAATGGATATTGGGCAATGATTACTGAGTGAATTTTACTTTTCAACTTCCTTTTAGTGTAGGGTAAAAGCTCCTTATTCGGGCTTCCTTCATTCGCGTTTTCACTATTCGAGGATTCAAAACATGCGACCCCATTCCTATATTCGCGGCTAAAAATTTCTTTATTCGCTGATCTAATAAGTACATACACCATAATAAAAGGTATCCAACCCAATATCCTTTGCAAATGCCGTCAAATGAACTAATGAAAAAGTAAAATAGATCTTATTACAACTTCGTCTAAAGTATGCTATTAAATGCAAACTGCAAACATAGCCGAAATTGCGAATGGAATAGGACAAGATGGATTCGAACAGGAATTGGGAATTGCTTGAATGGAAGAAACGTTCAATCCACAGCCCATTGAAGGGGCTTCAACAAGCACTGGAAACGTGACATTTCATTTGAAAACTCTGAGTGAAGGTTTATGAATGGCAAATGAGCTTTGCGATTTCTTTATGGACATGGATCCGTCTATGGAGTGAAGTCTTATTTTTAAGAGGCAAATTGCTATTGCAACTGCTGCATATCAGTCTGAATGGAAGGAGCTTTTTGAAAACTGCCAAGCAAGAGAAAATGACAAAATTCTTCAAACCATTGCCTAAGCCTTAAGGTAATGAATCAAAATATTCCAAAACTTCAATTAAATTGATTTATTTTTATTTTGTCACCTAGGAACGTATCCCCTATAATCACGTATAATAGACCATTCCGTATTCACGGTTTCTGTATTCACAGCATATTTATGGAGCATATACCCAGCGAATAAAGAGCTTTTATTGTATTTGAGTTTCGATACAATTAAATCTCTTTTAATATATATTTATTTTCAAAAATATCTAAAACATTTTGAATCCAAGAAGCCATGCGTCAGTATTTAATTCAAGAAGCCATGGCCTTCTTGTGAGGTGTTCATGAGAAGCAAAGATGAGATTCGGCATGCATTCGAATAATCATATTTGTAAATACAGTTAAGAGTACCGCTCTCTATTGGGTATTGAAAAATTTCTGATCTGTGCGTAATACAAATGGCGGAGTAATTTGACGATTCAGGCCTCCCTTTAGATTTCAGTTTTTGAGGTATGTAATCTCTGTCTATAATACTAGTTAATTTTAAAGGATTATATAAATAAATGTTCAGCTCTAACGACGATGACAAGAAAAGTGAAAAGGGCCGCGGTCGCCTGGTTGGTAGAGTGTCCGTCTCGTCACCGAAAGGTCGCGGGTTCTGTCCTCGTCTTGGCCAAAGACCACCGTGTTGGCTAATGGCAGTTGGGGCAAGTTCAATAGATTGTGACTGCAAAGTCCTCCAAGTTCCCATCACAAAACGATACCTTTGGGGGGGGGGGTACTGAATCAGGGGTGAGTCGGTCTCTGGTTTGGATCTAAATTCTGACTTGCTTTTGTATGAACGAATTCGACCGCTCCTTCAAAAGGGTTGTGTCGTGTGTTTCCGAGCAAAGTCGTCCTTTCACCTGAACGGTTCTCGTTTACAACGAAAGGTGCACGTCTCTGCCTTAATCGAAAGAGCTCTGCTAATTTGGCTTGGTATGACCAAGTGGCATTAGACAACAACAGAAAAGTGAAAAATAGCATTAAAGCAATTTGTTTATTTCTTTGTCATGAAAAGTTGAGCCTTTTTTTGTATTTGATTCCAAAATTATGATTGTGGCATGCTACAACTGTGGGCACAGATATCTTACCCGTTTCAAATTGAACCCGTTTTCCAATACAATGATTGCCTTCGTCTGATGTCGACAGTCTCTATTTAAAGTTTATCATTAATGTTAATTAAACGCAGCATTATCTATTGCGGAATGTGATGGCATGTTTTCCGTAACCACGGAGATTTATCTATTAATATTGATTTTTAAGGTCTTTATATTTTCTAGTTGTCGAGTCCTTTATTAGTGGACATCGCAAAAGAAATCAATTCAAAGTAAAGAAATTTAGCCAGTCAATATTTATTATCTTATTGCATCTTTTATTTTTCCTGTCCTCGTGACTATAGGTTGAGGGCAAAATCATTAGGACCTTGTAGGTCTGATTTCAAGTTTTTTAAAAAAAAAATCATTTAAAATTAATTATTAATATCTTACCAGTACCATTTTAAGTATTAGGTAAATCACCATTAAAAAATCGTTTCTTAAGGTATTGGTGGGAGAACGATTAATACGAATGCTACATTAAAAGAATCTAATTAGCTTCATCGTATTAAAGGCAACAATGTCTGAGAAATGCTCTTAATTCGATAAAAACGAGAACATGTCAAAAGTCGAAATAGAGAAGAAAAACCTTTACATTTCCCAGGGTGTATTGACACAATTATGTGTAGCCTTAATATATACTTGTGTCAATCATTGTTGTCTACTGTTACATTAAGCTCCTCGAGCAGCGCAAACGCAGTCCCTATTACCAAAAATTACGCGCCCCAACTAACCACACTTTGCGGAAGGGGCGACTGTCAGCCACTAGAAGTGCAATGGACGGCCTCCAATCGGGAAAGCCCCCTTCTTGATCAGAGGCTTTACGACGCCAAGTAAGTATGCTCCTAAGTATATAAACATATATATAAACATATAAACTTTACATATAAACTTTATTTTATAAAAACATTATTTTTATACTTTTAGTGGTAATTATAATCATTCCAAACCGAGTTCTTTAGATGTTGCAATGATACAGTGACTGGTTATAAATTTAAAAAATATATTAGTTCTTCATTCCGATTAAATTTCACTTATTTACTACTAGCTATTGTTGTTGTTGTACAATGCCAGAAGTGAGCGCCTTTCTTTGTTAAGGAGCATCTTTAAGGTGAAAGGACGACTTTGCTCGAACACTCACGACACAACCCTCTTTAGGGGGCGGTCGAACTCATTCGTCCATCCGCAAGTGAGAATTTAGATCCAAATCAGGGACCGACTCAGTACCTCCAGGGGTATCATTTGTTTTGGGGACTTGGAGGACTTTGCCATTACCCAAGACGGCGGTCTTTGGACAAGATGAGGACAGAACGCACGACTTTTCGGTTACGAGACTGACGCTCTGCCAACCAGGTTACAGCGACCCTTACGACTAGCTATTACCCGCGACTCTGTTCGCTTGGAAATTTCGATGTGTGTGTACGAAAATCTATGAAATAATGACAAATTTTAAAAAATTAAACCTAACCTAAAAGAGTTACATATAAAAGTACAAGCATATACGAAAATATATGACATAAATACAATTTAATAACAAAAACATACAGTTAATGTAAAAAAATTTATTTACATTGTATACCCAAAATAAAACAAAACAGCAAATAAAGTCCGGTCAAATCCATTTTATATATGGATCGAGAGGAGATAGTTACAACAGTATTATACACATCATTTTTAAACTTTTAATTTAGATGAAAACACAGTTGTCATCACGCGTAAACACAATTGATGTCAAGACAATCAAGCCAGAACTTTATAGGCGTCTGCATCCGAAGCTGGGGTGTGTCAATCTTAATGCCCATTGGTTATTTAGCAATACGATTTTGACAGTTGTTTATTGACGCGAGACAAATGTATATTTAAAAACTATTTTTTAAATGCTATTTACATAATTTGCACAAAAACAGAAATGGTCAATGGCTACCCCTTTTTTAAGCCTATATGAATTGTTTGCCAACCTTCTATGATTGCCGAGCTTCAAGAGACGTCATATCAGCCGTCAATCAGCACTAGGCATGGATTCATTCCCAGCTTCTGAAACAGGAGCTTCGCGAACTTTCGACGCCAGTTGGCGTAATGCACATGTCTGAATTTCCTACCCCAGTTGCGGTAATGCAACGTAGATTAGAATTTTTATTTCCTTCATTATGTTTCCTTTTCATTTAAAAGTACTTCAGAATGAATCCGAAAGATCGATTCATTAGCAACTTTTGATTTTAAGTACATAAAACACAAAGAAAATTAATAGAATCATTTGAAATAATCGGTTGAAATTCGTCTAAGCCTAACTTTTGCTATTTTCTGTTGGGAAAAAAATCTGGACCCTTACTTATCTTTGGGGGGATTTGGCCTCAGCTTTTTGGCGCGAAAGTTTGTTTTTAATGAATAAAAAATGAACCACTCAATGAGCGGAATAAAACGTAGTTTATGTTCTATTCTTGACTATAATCTATATTTGTGCTAAATTTCACCCAATTCTGTTCAGCCGTTCTGGCGTGATGTAGTAACATCCATCCATCCAAACTTTCATATTTATATATATACATACACTGATGGGAAAAAAATCCCAACACCAAGAAAAAATTATTGTACAGTAATGAAATTTTAGGAATACATTTGTCTAGGTAACATATTTAATTGATCAAAGTTTCAAGATCACAGGTAGAGCCATTGGCAAGAAGAGCCATTTCAAATGCGAAATGTTGGTACATTAGTAACCGGTGTAACCGCCAGAATTTCGAATGCAAGCATACAAACGTGCATGCATTGTGTCGTACAGGTGTCGGATATCAGTTTGTGGGATGGAGTTCCATGCCTGTTGCACTTGGACGGTCAATGCAGGGACGGTTAATGCTGTTTGTGGATGACGCTGGAGTTGTCGTCCAATGATGTTCCATACGTGCTCGATTGGAAAAAGATCTGGTGATCTAGCAGGCCAAGGCAACATGTCGACACTCTGTAGAGCATGTTGGGTTACAACAGCGGTATCAGGGCGAGCGTTATCCTGTTGGAAAACACCCCCTTGAATGCTGTTCATGAATGGCAGCACAACAGGTTGTATCACTAGACTGACGTACAAATTTGCAGTCAGGGTGCGTGGGATAACCACGAGAGTGCTCCTGCTGTCATACGAAATTTCTCCCCAAACCATAACTCCAGGAGTAGGCCCTGTGTGTCTAGGCCGCAGACAGGTCACTAGCAGGCGTTCACCTGGCCTCCTTCTAACCAACAAACGGCTATCACTGCGACCAAGGCAGAACCGGCTTTCATCAGAAAACACAACAGATCTCCACTCCGTCCTCCAATGAGCTCTAGCTTGACACCACTCACGTCGCAAACGGCAGTAGTTTGGAGTCAGTGGAATGCACTGTACAGGACGTCTGGCTCGGAGCTGTCCTTGGAGTAACCGATTTGTAACAGTTCGTTGTGTCATTGTGGTGCCAACTGCAGCTCGAATTTCAGCTGCAGACGCAGTAAGATTAGCCACAGCCATATGCCGAATATGATGGTCTTCCCTCTAAGTAGTACCACGTGGCCGTCCGGAACCTGGTCTTCTTGAGGCAGTACCTTCCCTTGGCCACTGCCGCCAATACTCACGCACAGTGGATACATTCCTGTCAAGTCATTCTGCAATATCGCGGAAAGAAAACCCACCTTCTCGTAGCCCTACAACACGACCTCGTTCAAGCTCAGTGAGGTGTTGATAATGGCTTCTTCGTCTTCTCAGAGGCATCCTTGATAAAAATTAAATCTTCATATAAAATTAAATCTTCATGAAAAATCCGATTTAGGATGTAAAAATGAGTCTGATGCGTTTGAAGAAAAACTGTTTTGATATAAGCTGCTTCGACAAATTTCGTTTTCCAGTAATCGTAATGAAGAATTCAAAGAAATTCAAACAAATTCAATGTCACGGATAAAACTGGCTATTTTGCACAGACTCTCTTCAAGAGTACTTTCGTGGCGAAGAGCCACCAGATAATAAAATATATTCTTTATCATCATGTGAGAAATAAACAAATAATGGAAGCTCGAAATCACGTAGGCAATATTCATCAGCATCTTTTTATCGCATATAATTTTTTTAACCTTTTTTTAAAATCAGTATTCCATTTCTATTAGGTATACTTTTTTGACAGCAGATACATTTTTAAAAGGTTGACGTTGAACTATGGCATCGTAGCTGTTGTTTTGATGGAATGTATTTTTTTTCGGAGGAAATTAACTAATTTAATCTTTAAAATATGTTAAAAAAAACTTCACAAGCGTTTAATAACAGTTTCGATAAAAAAAAATTCCTCCAGTGGGGAAATTTCACTTCATTCATTCTTAATAATGGGAAGCATTGGATTCCTGTTCTAATATTAATCCTTTATGAATCTGTTTTAGTATCTTACAAATTAGAAAATAGCAGCTCGTGTTTACAAAAATATTGCTTTCATAAAAATTCTATATAAATTCATATTTTTCAAAATTTACTGGTAA
The DNA here is from genome assembly GCA_026543055.1 of Argiope trifasciata. NCBI lineage: Eukaryota > Metazoa > Arthropoda > Arachnida > Araneae > Araneidae > Argiope > Argiope trifasciata. The sequence continues at coordinate 536,185 of JAPMOQ010009896.1, forward strand.
GTAGTTTATCATTTGTAAATCGCTCATTATTCAACTTCCAAACATCGCATTCCTTTTTTTTTATGAAAGAATGATGTTGTTTTGATTAGGGGGTTTTGGAGCTCGTAGGCAATGAATAAAGCGGGAAATAATAAATGGCAATTTTCATTTTCAATTATTTTCTTGGCTGGCAAAAAAGTTTTGGAGCTCTCGTCAACCTCGAAAAAAAAAGTATCGCTTTTATTTATTGAAAAAAATTTCACATGATAATTTGAGATTTGCAATAAAATATTTCATTTTTTTATATTTTGAATTTATAATGGTGGTGATAGTCGCTAATATTATTAGGGTTTTATTACTAAAACTGCTACTGTAACTGCAATTTAAAAGATATCCGATTTTTTACCCCTTTGTGATGTCTTTATAACGATAAAACAAAAAACTTTGATTTTTCTTTGATTTTTGAAATATTTGTTGGGAAAATAGTTTCGTTTGTCGGCGATTGAAAATGACTGGATACCAGATCTTCATTCGTTTGTTTGAAATGATGAAGTGCCCAAACAAATAACATCTTTAGTTAGCATTTGAAGATTATAATTTAATGCGATTACCAATTTAAAATCAAGTTTAATTTATTCTTCAAACAAAAATAGAAGTTCGTGAAGTTTTGGTTTCATCCTTGATTAACAGAATACAGTAAAAGTTCCTTATTCGCGCTTCCTTCTTTCACGTTTTCACTATTCGCGGATTTAAAAAATGCCACCCAATTCCTCTATGCGCGACTAAAAATTTCTTTATTCGCGGATCTAATAAGTACATACATCATAAAAAAGGATTCCAATAGGTATCCAACCCAATATCCTTTGTAAATGCCGTCAAATGGACTAATAAAAAAGTAAAATAGATATTACAACTTTGTGTAAAGTATGTTGTTAAATGCGAACTGCAAGCGTGGCAGAAATCACGAATTAAATAGGAAGAGATGGTTCAAACAGACAGAATCAAGTGACATTCAGGAATGGCTTGAATCGCAAGATGAAGATCTGACTGAAACCGACTTGGAGGAAATGTTCAATTCACAGCCCATTGAAGAAAATGCTTCAACAAGCACTGGAAAGATGACATTTCATTTGAAAAATCTTAGCAAAGATTTAAGAATGGCAAATGAGCTTTGCGATTTCTTTACGAACATTGATCCGTCTATGGATCGAAGTCTTACTTTAAGAGGCAAATTGCTAATGCGACTGCTGCGTATCAGTCTGAATGGAAGGAGCTTTTAAAAACTGTGAAGAGAGAGAAAATTCTTCAAACCATTGCCTAAGCCTTAAGATAATGAATCAAGATGTTCAAAAATTCAATTAAATTGATATGTATATTATTTATGGAACATATACTCGGCGAATAAAGATCTTTTACTGTAATCAGCATAAAGAAGAATATTCACCTCAGAGTAATTTCTGACGAGAGTTGCATTTAAAATCGCCAGCAATAATAAAAATAGCAGAATTTTGACTTGGTTGCAGGTAATTGTTGTATTTTTGCAATAAAGATATGAACTTGTTTGAACAGTCCTTTTTTAATTTAATTTGGAACGGGACTTCTGTAGAATTAAAAATTCGCTTTTTTTAAAAATCATTCTCTTCATGATGACAGAATTTCAACTGTAACCGAATATAACCTCACAGAGAAACTTAATATTGTTGACCTGACTGAATTAAAAAAAAAAAATTATAACTGAATTCTTATTCTAGTTGTTGTTGCTGTGTCCGTGGAAACGGTTTGCAGTGGCTTCTGGGGGTTAAGACCCCTGAGTACCCGAAGGCAGAAGTCTGACTTCTAGTTCGAATGAAGATACACACATTCGCTTGCACAACCCATTTTTACAGTGGGACTCACTGATATAACATAAGGGAATAACAACCATGCCCGAACCCGGGACGAGCAGATCACGGAGAAGACACGCTACCCCTAAGCCCGGAAGCCGGCTCTTATTCAATTATTTTGTATCATTGTATTTTGTAAAAGAACGAATATTCCTCTCTGTTCGAGAAAAATTGATGTCATCTCAAACTTTTAAAGAAAAATCATATTGTACGTAATGATATTTTAATATCTAATTTAAACAAATGGTTTTCTAACTTTCAGTTTAATTTAGTCCATATCAAAGTCAGTCAAAAGTATTCTCTTGTTTCCTATCCCATGCCACTTTCTCTAATTGATTGATTCAAGAGAATTTTTGTAAAAAATGTTTACATTTGCACTTTCACACTCTCCGCTAGAAATAGAGATCGAAAGAGAGCTCCGCCAGATGGGATAGAAAATTGTCCAGCACGTTCTTTTAAAAAAGATGCCTGTGTTTCCCTTGCTTTTGACTGACACATGCTGAGAATCCCTATTGAAATCTCTGAGTATATATTCGCAGGAATAAAATTTTCATTAGATTTCCCTCATTTTGCTCTGTCATTCTGTTCTGGGCGCGTGCTCATCGCTTCTGCTTGTGTGCCTTCCTGGGATGCAATAAAATGACGTCAAAAAAAAAACGCAAATCTCTTCACTGTCTCCGAAACTGCCTTCTGATTTAAAAATTATATGCTTACATACAAATTCATTATGCTTCAAAATACGTGGACAAAACGATGCGGTTGATCCATCATATAACAAGGATAAAAAATCACATAGAAACAGAGGGTCGCAACGGCGACTAGCCGCTACTAGGCTTCTAAAATAATACATAATATAAAAGCAACAAACGAAACCATTTATTGATAAGTACTCACTCACATGCGACTGATATACGCCAAATACCGAGCTTACAGGAGATGCTCAAAGTTTTTGCCAGACGCATCGAGACAAGCCTGGCATCTACGTCATATAGAACGACATACCTTCTCAAAGATACCAGGTGTATCTCAAACGTATTCTGTTGCCCCAACTATTTATGTTACCATATCCTCCGGCGTTGCAACAGGTGTTTCATACACACAGGTCCTTTTAAAAATCCAAGGGAGACAGATCCGGTGATTGAGGTGGTCATGCGATGGTTCCAGCGTTACCCATCCAGGCACCAGAAAAATTAGCCCGCAGATGTGATCTGACGTCTTTGCAGAAATGTGCTGGAGCTCTGTCGTGTTGAAACCGAATGCATCGACAAATAGACATCGGAACACCATTCAGCATTTCTGGCAGAACCTCTTGCAAAGATGTTAGATAAATGGAACCGTTAGGCCTTTTTGGTATAATGTACAGATCAAGTTAACAGTCTCCTACAATGCTATAACACACACACGTTAATGGAACATTGGCTCATTTCGGGTTTGTACTGCAACGCCAAGCCGCGACTGTAGCTCCCTCTACAGGTGTTTGTGATCCTGTGTTCCCATGCAATTTTGATCTTTGTTGTATGACGGATCAACCCAGACATTTTGTTCACGTCTTTCTTTTGAAACATCCTGTATATCCATAAAGGGAAAAAAATTCAGGCATCAACGGAATGGGTGACCCCAAAATTTTCTCACGTAATCTCTCCAATAAATGGGAATTTGTGTTTAAATACGTTTTTTCACCACAGGTTGGAAGCAAAATGTAACACAGTGCTACATTTCTTGTTATAAAATTCAAAAACAAGAGTTGGCATATTTAAGTGATTGCTCTTTTTTTTTAGTTATATCATTTACATACTTTTGAAAATACGGATCAAGAGACGGCCAACCCTTTGTTGATTTCGATTCAAAATTTGCCAGGCATATACTGGATAGATGTTAATTCTTCTTCGGAATTTTATTCATCTAGCTTTTTTGATTCGTAATAATCGTGTTGACTTATAATCGAATAGACAGATTGATGAACTTCAGCTCAATAAATTTTACTCAAATTAGCTGGAAACCTATGGCATGATGATCTTGTATGTAAAGGCTATTCACAATTATTCTGTTGGGTTCCCTCACATGTAGGTATTACTGAATTATAAGCTGACGAGGCAGCGAAATCGGCTATCAGTCGTTTAAGTGACCATCTTTCTGATGTCGCTCCATAGAACAACATCGGGAGGGGGGTGTATAAAAGTCATTCTAAATTTGGAATGGCAAACAGAATGGGACGGTAATGAGGCAAAAAAGCTTTTTTTGAGCTTTCTTCAAAGCTAAGCTTTCAAATATTCCATCGAATTTATGCCCATTTTAAATGGCAGAAAATTGGATACAGTTATGCTTCAAATCTATATGGCCCGTTTAAGAATTGGCAGTACTAGACACCCATTGGCATTTGTTGTATTGAGAGCCCGCCTTTCGATGTACTTATATGCCAATGCCTCTACGCATAGGCATTTGTTGTTATGAGATCTCGCCCATCGATGTACTTATATGCCAGTGCCTTTACACATAGGCATTTGTTGTTGGAGGAGCATGACCTTCGATGTACTTACTATATGCTATTGCCTTTACACATGAGAATTTGGTTTGGGGGAGCCCACCCTTTGATGTACTATATGTCAATGCCTTTTGACAGTTCGGCGCATTCTGATAGAGTGTCCACGAATTGATTCTCAACGAATTCAATGTTTTCATTCCCCTCATTTTGTTTTAAAACACATCCTTCATAAAGTGCCTCATCCTCAACTTTTTACCTTTTTAAAAATGATTGGTTTCTTTTATCTTATATACGTATTGTACATTCTCTTTTAATGCTTCAAATCTATACAGCAGTTTATTTTTTCTTTTTAATCTATGATAGAGTATTTGTGACATAGAACAGAGACTTTGAATTAACCTTTTAGAATGTGACCATGCGCCTTTTCATGAACCTCATGTTTGCATATACCTTGTAGTTGGTGCTGCATAATCAGAAATGGTTTAAACGCGTTAGTAAACTCCATCGAACTCAAACTCTAGAAATTTACAAACCTGGCGCAAGGACCATGTATCAAATTTTATTCCTGCTTGCTCAATGCCTTTTTCAGTTTGTAACAGGGAATCATGTTTTCAAAAATGTGCTTTTCAAAGACACAGAGTTTATGTATAATATTCAGAGACAATCACACGCAGCAAAAGAGTATCTACCATGTAAATTGTTTAAAATCCAATGAAGATCGTTGAATTTGCATTTGAAGAGAGAGAGAGGAGGGGATTTATTCGCATCTTTTTGCGGGATTTCTTCCGAAAATTCAAATTGCTTCTTCAGCACAGCAGCAGTTAGATTTGTTGCAATAATTCGAAGGAAGATTTAAAGAAGAGAGAAAACATATATTCGGAATCAATATCTTTTATACACCACAAGCCACTTTTTTCTTCTTCAGATTTCCACCTGCTTAGAGTCACGCGGCCAATGAACGAGTCATTCCGATGAAACACAAGACAAACAAGATCTCGAAATAATAGGGTAAAACTGAATAAATATAAATTCATTTTATTACGATCATAAAACATAACTGTTCTGCTTCATACGTTGGGAAGATAAAAACAGTTAACAATTTTTAATATCTCGATATATGTATTAAAAATTGTTCTATATATATATATATATATATATATATATATATATATA
>JAPMOQ010009896.1:546701-560709 GCA_026543055.1 Argiope trifasciata
CCCAACACCAAGAAAAAATTATTGTACAGTAATGAAATTTTAGGAATACATTTGTCTAGGTAACATATTTAATTGATTAAAGTTTCAAGATCACAGGTAGAGCCATGGGCAAGAAGATGTGTACCAACATTTCAAATGTGAAATGTTGGTACATTAGTAACCGGTGTAACCGCCAGAATTTTGAATGCAAGCATACAAACGTGCATGCATTGTGTCGTACAGGTGTCGGATATCAGTTTGTGGGATGGAGTTCCATGCCTGTTGCACTTGGACGGACAATGCAGGGACGGTTAATGCTGTTTGTGGATGACGCTGGAGTTGTCGTCCAATGATGTCCCATACGTGCTCGATTGGAAAAAGATCTGGTGATCTAGCAGGCCAAGGCAACATGTCAACACTCTGTAGAGCATGTTGGGTTACAACAGTGGTATGAGGGCGAGCGTTATCCTGTTGGAAAACACCCCCTTGAATGCTGTTCATGAATGGCAGCACAACAGGTTGTATCACTAGACTGACGTACAAATTTGCAGTCAGGGTGCGTGGGATAACCACGGGAGTTCTCCTGCTGTCATACGAAATTGCTCTCCAAACCATAACTCCAGGAGTAGGCCCTGTGTGTCTAGGCCACAGACAGGTCACTAGCAGGCGTTCACCTGGCCTCCTTCTACCCAACAAACGGCTATCACTGCGACCAAGGCAGAACCGGCTTTCATCAGAAAACACAACAGATCTCCACTCCGTCCTGCAATGAGCTCTAGCTTGACACCACTCACGTCGCAAACGGCAGTGGTTTGGAGTCAGTGGAATGTACTGTACAGGGCTTTGGTTTGGTTTGGTTTGAAGTTTTATGGCACAAGAACCAATATGAAGGTTATATTGCGCCAAACAAGTTTAATTCTGATTCAAAGTTTTATTAAAACAGTTTCTAGAAAAGTATTTCCATAGTAAAACGATGATAAATAACAAATGTCAAAATGAAGCCGAAAAAGTGAGTTCAGATTAAAGAAGAAAAACCTACAGATTTTAAATAGGCAAAAAGATTCTTATGTGGATTTTTGCCAAGCAACAAGGATAAAGTTACAGTTAGGGTTTTGAAGTAAAATGACCGTTGAGCGTTAAAATATGGACATTCAATAAGGATATGATAAACTGTTATCCCACAATCACAGTGTGGGCATATCGGCAATTCATCGTTTAATAATAGATGTCTATGTGTAATTCTAGTGTGACCGATTCTCAGGCGAGTTAAAACGGTGTCGTGTTTTCTATAACTTAAAGAGGGCCAATTTTCTATGACAGGTTTGCAAGTATGAAGTTTGTTTAGAGTTTCCGAATCCCACTGAGTTTGCCAATTTACGTACAGATAGCTTTTAGCCTGTTTCTTCAAATCGCATGCAGGCATGGGTGTTTCTAAGAAACGAGCTGCTGATTTGGCACTTTTATCAGCCTTCTCATTGCCACATATTCCCACATGAGATGGTATCCAGCAGAATAGAACTGTAGAGCCGCGAGAGGTAATCTTATAAAATAAGTCTAAAATCTTTAAAATGTTTGGATGGGTATGATTCTGGGGAAATTTTAAAGACTGTAAAACACTTAAAGAATCACTGTAAATAATAAAATTTCCACTAGGTCTATTTAAAATTTCTAATAAAGCATGTAAAACTGCAGTGGTCTCAGCAGTAAATATGGAACAACAAGAAGGAAGTTGAAAACTTAAAATTTTATCTGAAAAAACCACAGCGAATGAGGCATTGGTTGATGTCTTAGAGCCATCGGTGTAAACAGGAATGAAAGACTGATAATGAGATCTGTGTTCAAGGAATAATTTTTGATAAACAATATTTGTAGTGTCCGATTTGCTGAAGTTTTCAAAAGGATTAAGAAAATAAAAGGTTTGAATCCTCCATGGAGGAAAATTGTTAAACAGCTGTGAGGATAATACCAGATGGTTCATATTTAGTTCTAATAAAATAGTGCTCATCCTGGTGTGAAATGTAGGTTCTAAATTCTTTCTAGCTTCTTGCAAACGAACAGTCCAAACAGTTGCAAACGAAACTGTACAGGGCGTCTGGCTCAGAGCTGTCCTTGAAGTAACCGATTTGTAACAGTTCGTTGTGTCACTGTGGTGCCAACTGCAACTCGAATTTCAGCTGCAGATGCAGTGCGATTAGCCACAGCCATACGCCGAATACGACGGTCTTCCCTCTAAGTAGTACCACGTGGCCGCCCGGAACCTGGTCTTCTTGAGGCAGTACCTTCCCTTGACCACTGCCGCCAATACTCATGCACAGTGGATACATTCCTGCCAAGTCTTTCAGCAATATCGCGGAAAGAAAACCCACCTTCTCGTAACCCTACAACACGACCTCGTTCAAACTCAGTGAGCTGTTGATAATGGCTTCTTCGTCTTCTCAGAGGCATCCTTGACTAACATTAACCCACTACGTCAAATCTCAACTGTAAATAACGATCACGAACCTTATAGCGCTTATTTAAAGCAAACCTCATTTGCATGTTCATAGTGTCGCTACTAGCGCCACACTTATGCGCGTAGCTCGAAATTTGAATCGACGTCATCTTTCAGATGTATAAACACGCCTACAAAATTTCGTTTATCTAGCATAGCTCCTTCCTAGTGTTGGGATTTTTTTTCCATCATTGTATGATACACTGGATGGAATTTGTTATCTTCTTTGGATTTTTGTAGTAGAACTATCCCCAAACCATCATTTGGCGCGTCTGTATGAATCTTAAAGGGACTGCCTTGATTAAAAATATTTAAAAAGGTTTTTCCAAAAAGTAACTGTTTTAAGCTTAAAAAGCGTATTTTTTTTTGCCCCGTTTGGTATTAAAAGGGGTCGTCCTTACGAAGCAGATCACAAAGTGGATTTGCTATAGTAGAGTATGAGGGGATAAATTATCGAAATTATCCAGTAAGACTTGGAAAACGTTGCACGTCTTTTGCATTTTAACAGGGTAATTAAGAGCGGCGTTAGTTTTGGATGATGAAGGGAACAATTTGCCGTGTTTTATTACGTGAATTAAAATTTTATTACGGGAATTTTATTATTGAATTAAAATTCAATCTAACTACACAAAAATTGACATTTTTTAAAGTTAAAATCTAGTCCATAATCGTGAGCTACAGTTAGAACAGTGTCAAGGCATTTGAAAACAGATTCATCATTCGCTTGAATAACGATGTCTTCCATATGCAGAAGCACAATACCTTTGGCAAGAAGATCACGAAAAACGGCGTTTATGTATCTCATAAAGACAAGAGGACATGTACTTAAACCGAATGGCAAGTAACGGAACTGAAACTGACCTGTCTTTGTGAAGAAACTGGTGTAAAGACAACTTTTTTCTTTTACCGGGACATGAAAAAATCTGTTACGCAAATCGAGTGTACTGAAAATTTTCGCATTTTGAAGACGATCTAAAATGTCATCAGTTAATGGTAGTGGATAAATAATATTTAACTAATTTACTATTTAATTTTCTATAATCTGTACAGACTCTATATTTCCCGTCTTTTTTACAAACTATGACAACTTGACTAGCATACGGTGAAGATCATGGTTATATAATTCCATTTTTTAAACATTCGTCCATCTGCACATTTACTTTTATCACCCTCGGGAAAGGGTAAACGTCGGGGAGTTTGGAAAATTGGTTAATCGTCAGTAAACGTATATCAAGTTCAATGTTCGCGGTTTTAGTTTTGTTAGGCTTATAGGTTAAGAAAAGCTGCTCAACGTCATGGCGAGTTTAATTAGAAATATTCGGACCTATATCAAACTTGGGAGTATCGGTGATAATGGTCTTTATGAAACTGTCCCTTTCAACAGGATTATCCCATTTATAAATTTTGGAAAATTCAACACCGGCAAGTTTAGTTGTCAAATTTGCCTGATTTATTACGTCACAACCTATTATTAGATCATAAGTTGTACAATTATTAGGCACCGCTAAAAAACAAACAGAAAAACTTTGTTTATCAATAATAATTTCAGATTCAAATGAACATATTATTCCAGTTCGAAAAAAAAAAAAAAAACGAATCCAGTTTGTGTTGTTTCGTCAGGGATCTAAAACAGGGATCCCAGTTTAATCTCCGTAGACTGTTTGAGAAGAGTCAAAAACTACAAGTATCGATTAGTCCAGAAATCGAATTATTAAAAACAACTACCTCTTTATGCATGTTCGAAGGAGAATGCAATAGGTGTTGATATTATCTTGTGGGGTAGAACTGTCATCCCGAATGGTACGTAGACAATCGAAAGATTTAAGTTCGAAAAGATTACAAGAGAGGCAGATAGGACCACAAGAACGATTAGGGCAAGATTTTCAAATATATCCAAAATCTTTACAGTTAAAACAACACATCTTTCTATTGGTTGTAATACTAAGGTTTGATTTTAATTATCTTTGTTGGAGAGTGATTTTATGTACTATACCACGTCTTGGGCCGTCATTAGTATATTTAGAATATGACGTCTTTGAATTATCTGCGGTCACTGCACTTACGATAGTTTCGAAAATTCGCAAATTTTCTTTAAGCTCAGAATAATATTTTGCACCGTAAAGAATAATTTTATCAGATGGGGAACCCTGTATTCCATTTATTGAGTACTGAATAACAGAACATTCATCAATAAGGGTTTTTGACTGATTCGCAATTTCACGCATGGCAATAAAATACTACCTAAATGTTTCATTCGAGCGCATTTTTCGTTTTTCTAGTTGTTTATATATTTCAATGGAAGTCACTTTATAGCAAAATTCATTTATTAAGGCACTTTTCAAAACTTGATAGGAATTAATATTTCTTTGAGAAAATAAAAAAGATTTAGTTGCGTTACAGAGATCGCGTAGTAAAAAAAAATGAAGGTTTATTTCACTCATCGGTTGGTTGATCCAAGGATCGTTTTTGAGTGATTCGCTTTTGGCGCCAGTCATTATGCCTGACTGTGATTTATATATGTTTCGTCTGAAGTAGCGGGGAGGGAGAAGGAAGAAATATTACTAGAAGGTGTTTCTACTAGCGAAATCTTTTTAGGGGTTCCTCTGTTTCCGATTTTAAAAATACTAATCACTAGCGATTTCCGGTAATCCGTTAAATTGTGTAAAGCTTCAAAAATATTTTCACATAAAGCACCTTTACCGCTCTCAGTTACTTCTAAGTGAAACAAAATGAAAAGGATATAAAATCAGATAATGAAAATTTTTTCTGTAGTTCTTGTTTATGCTTTTCTACATCTTAATGTAAGCAACATACACCTCCTTTTGATTTTGAATGCATTATTCATTCCACCTTTTCCAATTCTACATTTATTTTTAAAAAACAGATGTGTTTATTTACAAATATTGGGCAACAGATACGGACAATAAGAATCATAAATGGATAAGGACTTTCGAAAATTAGCTTCTTCTTAATAGTAACATTAGTTAAATGCTTGGTTATTATGCTTATTATGCTTATTTAATATCATGTGCAGTCCCAGAATTCAGCTGATAACAAGCCTCAGGATCTGTCCACTTCAGCTTTGTTGGACTTTTCAAAGAATAGATCCGCATTTAACTAACCTAACTCTGAATGGACACTAAAAACTTGAGAGGAATTTTTAATATCAATTCTAATTCTACTTCGCTTCTTTCTATTAATTTAACTATTTCAAATTTATTTGTAGATATGTAGGTAAATTTGAAACAGCTGGCATACAGCTGATATAAAAAATGTTGATTCATCATCGTTAATTTCATTTGAACAGGTTGTCTTTTGTGAATACAACCAAGAAGATTTTTCGGTATTTTATCATAGACAATTTTCCTTTCCTTTCTTCAACATTGTTTCGAACCCACCACTAACATTATATAAATGCGTTTCTATTTTTTTCTTATTAATTAATAATATAAATAATGTATTGCATGGGTCAACAGAAATATTCACAAAACTGCGTTGATCTGGAATTTAGCTGAAGTCAAACAGACCATCAGAAATCGGTTATTAGCAGACGCTGTTTGAATTCCGGAGCGCCATCTGTCTCGATATCTGGAAAGCAGTTATTATTTCTGATGAATGCACAATATCTATCTACAATACACAAAATGATAATAAATGAATGCCCCAACATTGCAGGACCACTGAAAAAGGACCTGCAAAGGAAGAACAGATGTGGCCATAAAGCAATTTTATTTATTTGGTGGTATCTACAGCTAAAACAAATGAACGAAATGAAATTACATTTCAGATACAGACTGTGGTTGGCATAGAAATATAAATTCAGGAAAAAAAGTACTAAAAGTTGCTTATTGGTGAGATATTGGCGCTGCTATCACGTACGAGCAAAGAAATTTGCATTTCAAGAAGAATTGCGTAAAATTCCTAGTATGGTCGTCTGTATACAAGAAGTATGGACGTGACAGCAATGGCGTGTAGCAGAAAATGAAGAGCAAACGACCTGTTGGCATTTCGCTTTTCACTGTTAATATGTTCTTAATTGTTGTTAGAGATTGACTGTTGATGCGTGCTTACTATGGGCCCTACCTTACTGTAAAACATAATATTACACTTGTAACAACTCAACTCGGGATTCTCAGGTTTGAAAGTGTTGTTGTTTCGTTTTTGTTCTATGAGTAAAAACCAGGAATTCGGTTTGCGTTTGTGTTTATATTTGCGCTTATAATTCATTTATTACAATTCAAAAGTGGGATAAACCGGCCATTTTAATTGTCATTTCCGTTTAAAGTATAAAATGTCGTTTTCATTGCGACTTCGTAAGGAACAGTTGCGTTTCGCAGCCGAAGAATTATCCGAAGATGTTACATCTAGAGCCTTGAAAATTCCGGATTTGAGAAAGTTAATATTAAGGAGTAAAAACTATGATGAAGAAATGTTAAGAGGAATGGTTAATATTTTAGTTGTAGATGCTGAACAGGATCGACAAGCCAAGCGCGAAGAAGCCGTGAGACAAGAAAAGCGGGAAGAAAGAGAAAGAAAACATGCTTTAGAGTTTAAAAAGTTAGATATTGTTGCTAAAACTTCGGATTTCGTTGACTCAGAATTATTACCATCGGCGCCAAAGGTTGATTGGCAGTCATAATTGTGGATATTTTGCACTAGTAGCGAAGACACCAGCCTTTACTTAGTTCATTTTGAGAGGGTCATGAAACGTGTACAAATGCCAAATATGATGTGGATGGCATGCTTGGTTAATCAGTTACTGACTGAAATTGCACATCATTCTGAGAGAACCAGAAGAACAGTCCGAAAGTTATGAGCATGTGAAGCCACTTTTACTTAAGCCTTACAAATTAAGCGCTGAAAAATTCAGGCATTATTTTATTCACATGAAATTGCTTGTGATAAGAATATTATCATGAGTTGGAAATATTTTAATGGGTGGACCGCAGAGCCTAAAATAAACAGTGTTGAAAGCTTTAATAATCGCTAATCAAATAAAATCTCCCACACCACCAGAAATTCATGAACATTATTTAGATAAATGGACACAAATAGTTTCCCCATACGTGCTGAAAAGATTGATGAATTTGTAGAATTAAAGGATAATTTCTTGAAAAATGGTCATTTTAGTAGTAAACTCAATAGCATTAAGTTTCCAAAAGAAGAAAATTTTGCCACAAATTGATCCAAATAGATTTAGAAACAGTCCAACCATCTGTTATGAAAGTGGACATTTTGCTCATGATTGTACACAGTCCAAGTGACCAAAGTTTTGCACTGCATGTACAAAGGAGGGTTGAGCCTTTTTACGCTATTTTCAAATAGATGAAATGCCTGTTAGAGCAGTTCAATTCGCACAGTTCAATTCGTCACTGTTTCTAGTGAGAGTAAAAAACGTGATGGTTATGTATCCTGCAGTACCCTAGACAGTATGTCAAAAGATATTACTGTGACTGAATATGATGGCAAAACACAAGTACTTGTAGCAAATTCAAGCAACTTACATTTACAAATAAAGAAAAATCGTGCTATTTTTAGAGGAAATTGGGTGCCTGAAAACAAATGTCCTTTTGTAACAAGTACGACAAGAAATAAGGAGCTGTTAGTTTTTGTTGACAATATGACTAAATTTGTACGTCTACGTCGATGTAATAACTATTCAACTAAAAGCGTTTTAAAGTACCTAGATGAATTTATTAATGACTTTGGTTGTCCAAGGCATATTGTCACAGAAAGAGGAAGTTGTTTCTCATCCTCATTATTGGAAGATTATTTCAAACAGTTTGCAATTAAGCATACATTAAATTCTAGTGGAAGACCGCAAGCTAATAGACAAGTTGAACGCATTAATAGAATACTCCTTCCAATGATATCATATGGTGTTCAAACAGAATATAATCGAAGGAAAAAGGACTTCAAAGCTTACTGTACATTTAACAAAAGAAATTTTGCGAAGTCCTATCGAATTAAAGTCTGTTACCTTTGGTCGATCCATAAATGAAGAACAGTAACAAATTTTATGCCAGTTATTAAACGAATTTAAACTGTGTTTTGCTCTTAAGTCGGATGAAATAGGATGTATTAACAACACAACAATGCATATAACTGAGATTCCAGGTAGCAAATCCTTATCTCGTTCACCATATGGAGCATCTAACTACGAAAGGCAAGTTCTAAGAGAAATAGTTCAAGAACTGAAAGGACAGGACACAATTGGGGATAGTCGTTTTAAATATAGTAGTCCAGTTTTACTGGTATCAAAGAAAACAGGAGATAAAAGAATGGTAATTGATTACAGACATTTGAACTCACAGACTATTAAAGATAAATTTTCACTTCCATGCATTGATGATTTGCTAGAGAGACTTTTAGGTTTTAGTTTGTTCTGCATTCTTGATGCATGCCAAGGATTCAATCAGATACCCATGGATAAAGAATCCGCACGAAAAGCGGCATTTACCAAACTTGATGGACATTATGAGCCGACACGTTTATTTTTTGGATTGTTGAATTGTCTTTCTGTATTTCAACGAGCAATGTCTTTGGCTCTAGGAAATTTGTTTTGGAGCGGTGTCTCATGTTTTGTAGATGATATATTCTTTGGCTCGACCGATTTTGATGTGATTTCGAAGTTGTGATTGTTGGTGTGATTTCGAAGCTAAGACAAGTGCTCGAAAAATTGCTAATTGCTGGAGTGACACTGAAATTGTCTAAATGTGAATTAGGAATGTCAGAAATTGAATATCGGGGTTTTGTTATCGATAAAGATGGAATAAGTTCAGGTCCAAAAAAACTTGCTGCAATTATCGAGTATCCAGTTCCTAAGACCAAGGATGAATTAAGTCGTTTTTTCAATTTAATTAGTTTCTTTCTCCTTTTAGGTTTATATTTAACGTTGGTCACTGATTATTCTGCCATATTTGCATAGACAAAAGAATATTGAACCTCAGATTGCAAGATGTACTGAACTGTTAAGTGAATTTGACTACGAAGTTAAACACATAGATGGTACGCAAATGGTTCATGTAGATACTCTTAGTCGATCTCCAATTGAAGAGAGAACACCCTTAGATGAAATAGGAGTTATGAGACCTGCAGAGCTAACTAGTCAGCCTAAAGTAGATTACATCTCAGCTGAAGAAGACCAGCTCAAGAAAAATATCTACAGAAGATTATATCTTCTTTAAAAAGGCGACAGAAAGTAAGAACCCGAGAAGAAAAGCAGTTGGCTGAAAGCTTTGATCTCATTAACGGAATACTTTATCGCAGCCATCATGAATCGGGTAACTTACAAAATAAACGAAAACTGTTTGTAATGCCTAACTCAATGAGAAAGTACCTCACAGTTTTCTTCCACGACTTCGCTGGTCATTTTGGAATGAAAAAAAGTAATTCAAACGATACGTAAACAATTTCCCCACATGACCAGCTACATTAAGCAACATATTAGACAGTGTGTGATATGTGCATATTCAAAAGTACCTGGAGGAAAAGGCCAAAGTCGCCCATTTGAATTTATTCACGTGGATTTTCTTGGTCCTTTTGTAACAAGTACGACAAGAAATAAGGAGCTGTTAGTTTTTGTTGACAATATGACTAAATTTGTACGTCTACGTCGATGTAATAACTATTCAACTAAAAGTGTTTTAAAGTACCTAGATGAATTTATTAATGACTTTGGTTGTCCAAGGCATATCGTCACAGACAGAGGAAGTTGTTTCTCATCCTCATTATTTGAAGACTAATTCAAACAGTTTTCAATTAAGCATACATTAAATTCTAGTCGAAGACCGCAAGCTAATAGACAAGTTGAACGCATTAATAGAATACTCATTCCAATGATATCGTATGGTGTTAAAACAGAATCTCACAAAGACTGGGATAAGATATTGCCAGAAGTACAACGATGCATCAATTAGTCCTCGAGTAAGTCAACTGGGAAACCTCCTTTTGAAGTTTTGTGTGGATACACACTAGTAAAAATAGGATATTCTCCTGAAGATCTGCTGCCGACTTTGAATGAGTAGTAAAGCCGTCTGAATTGCAAAGAGATGCCCGGGAAATTATCAAAGTTGCATAAGAAAAGATGAAAAAGAATTATGATAAACATCGATGTAAAGCACAAAATTACAATATAGGAGATGTTGTGGTTGTAAGACGACTGCCTAAACAAACTTCATTACCGAATTCTAAAACTCAAGCTAAGTACAGATGTCCCTTAACAGTCATCAAAGTATTACCATCAGATACTTATAAAGTTAAGGATCTACGCACAGCTTTACAAGGGAGAAAAAGACAACCTAATTATACAACTACAGCTCACTCTTCTCAGATGAAACTGTTTCATTTTATCACAGAGGATGAATATCTATATGATGGTGACAGTGAAGATCCAAGTACCAGTTATTGCAATGAGGATTTCAATGAAAATTCAAGTATAGAGAACACTTGACCAACAAGGCTTAGACACTTACTACATCACTGAAAAGATTATAAGCTGTATTAGAGATACGAGGTCGTCCCATAGCCAGGATGGTCGAATATAAAAGATAATATTACACTTGTAATAACACAACTCGTTACACTTGTAACACCTCAACTCATGATTCTCAAGTTTGAACCTGTTGTTTCGTTTTTGTAGTATGAGTAAAAACCAGGAATTTGATTTGCGTTTGTGTTTGCGCTTATAAGTCATTTATTACATTACCTCGATATGCTTTACTGGTAAAACTGTTCTACACTAGACAGTGTTATGCTGTGGATACTCTTAAGCAATCCTGCATGTCTTGATATGGAACATAAGATGGACCGTTAAGAACATTGAAACTAGCAGTTTACTTGCAGCAGTGGTGGACGTCTTACACAGTAAAAAATTGAATTATTATTTCTTCTTTTCTAAATTACATATAATTTACGTGTTTGTGAAGATTGTTGCCTTGGTGAAATAACTTGAAGGTACAGGTTGTCTTTTATAGAGTTTATTGGTTAACATCAACAACAAAAGGCACTCGATTACGCCATAGTGCAGTAGGCCTAGATAACTACACATAAAATCTCTCGGGGGAGAGAGCTGAGATCACACTCCCCCTCGAACGAGGGTAAAGTTGACTTCTGCTAAAAAAAATATGTATATACAACCAGCAACAGTGAGACCACGTGATATTTACATGATTGGTGGCTATCTCCGCCCAGGAAGACCACGTGGCTCACTGAATTCTTAACACACTCTTTGCCAGGGACGGCGAACTAATTGCCACTCAAAATTTTGGGCACGCCAATGATCAAAATGGTTTGCATTTTAGTTCAAAATAACAAAATATTCTCTATAAAGTATTACGAAAAAACGCGAGTGTTCGGTCTCGTATTTCCATTCCCTACCCTATTTCATGCATGAGAAAAATCGAGAAATATCATTGGCTCATATCGTTGCGCACTCGCCAAAGTAAATGTGACGTCATTATAGTCATATCATTGACCTCCGACCCGCCACTAAGGCACACGGATTAACCTCGCAAGACTGATTGACCGGATCGCCATTACAGCAACACTGGCGGGAATTATGGTTGAATTCTTGGAGCCACGGTGCAACCCTGCCCGTAGGGAGTACGTCTCGTCATCAATGGAAGGTGCAGAACCTCACCTTTTATTGCAACCGCCGGGTTGGCGAGATACCGGAAGCATCTCATCCTCATTTCGAGGTGCCTCCCGGGGGTTGTGACGTCATTATTAGAGAACTTCGAAGTATTGCTAGGTTCGTAGTGCTAGGAGTTCGTATTGGAACTCATTCAGTTCCTATTGCTAGGATTGAACTTCACAATTTCCGAAGGACGAATTTGGAATCCTCACTGAGAGTGCCCTCAGTGGTGGCAACGATTTGGTTGGCTGGTCGTTGTTGTTTTATTGGCACAAGAGCCAAAGTAGGCCATACTGCGTCAGACGTATGGTTAATTAAAAAAAAAATCTAATACAAGGTATCATAAATTTAGCAAGCGCAAAAGATGCATTAAAAGTCTACGTTTAAACTAAAACGAAACGGTGGGAAATTGAACAAATTAAAAAACTCTTTAGGAAACGATCTTCGGATCAACAGATTCCCAACAAGCTTCATTTGCTCGAGCCAATGATTCGTTTCTGGCATACCATCCCAGTGCGTGGGCTCGATGTTAAATGAACTCCTCTCCACATTAGTCACATCCGATTCAGCCATAAAATTTTATTTGGTGAACCATGTTCAACATGCATGACATGTCATACAGTTTTAAGTGTGCGTCATGTTTTATTTGAGTGTCCTGCGTTTAATAATCAACTGTTAAGGTTTTTTTTTTAATTCAATTTTCAAAGACATGCGTGAACTAGTGGGTGACAGTCCTCATCCTAATATTTTTAAATTTCTACACACTATTGGTTTCTTGAATTTTATTTAGTTTTCATATACATTTTTCAAAAATCATACGTCGATTCCTAATGCAATTTATTTTATTTCTTGAAAGTTTTTAAAGTCTCTTTTTGATACATATGAATTTATTTTATAATTATACTTTTACCCAATTCAAATAACTCATTGAATCTTATTTTTACCGTTTGCATGGCCAGATTTGGCTTTTGTGCCAAAACCTTAACCAACCTGAGAGTGCACTTGGTTTGTCAACGTCTTGATTTAGTTATGTGGAAAACTACAGTTGCTAATGATTCAAAGTTTGTCTTCGCGGAGTATAGTCAATTTCTTTGACGTAACATTATTTGAAAGTATATTTGTGTTATATTTACGACTTTTAACTATTGTTTAACATGTATAGCTCAGCAAACAAAAAAGTGCAAGATAGTAAGTATAACAGAGAAAAACTTGGTGAACCGAGAAATGTGGCATGATAAGTAATGGCGACAAAGTAGCGTGTGTTTTATGTTCTGGAACAGTGGTATGTAAAAAGTCGTCTGTAAAAGGGCATTTTTAAACTAAACACAGAGCCATTTGCCAAAAAAAAGTGAACCAGAGCGAAAAGAATTTATTGCAAGTGCAATAAAAGATAGAAATAAACAGCCGAAATCCATTATTAAATATGCTACAAAAATTACCATACAAGCGCTGAAAATAATAAGGCTACAAATGTAATTATTGGGGATAATAAACTTTTTCAAGAGGGTTTGAAGGAAGCTTGGTTAAGCATGCGCTTCCTCACTTTTCGATGATTTTGGTAAAAAAAATAAGATAATTTCGAGCATCAAACATATTCCTCTGTCTAGAAACGCAGCAGGAAACATCAAACCTCAGCATCCACCTCCATCGTGAACATCATCCATGTCCTCATAACCACCTGCAACATCTCCCTCTACCACTATGTGATCCCCATCACCTCCATACCAAGTATCTCCATAGCAAACACCCACATCACCAACGCATCCATCATCAACATGAACGATCCCAACAGTTGTAGAAGAGACAGCAACTCTATTCTGCTATGTACCTGATATGTGAACCAACAGTTGTAGAGGGGACTGCAACTGTATTCTGCAATGTACCCCATCTGTGAACCAACAGTT
>JAPMOQ010009896.1:560719-617887 GCA_026543055.1 Argiope trifasciata
ACCCCATCTGTGAACCAACAGTTGTAGAAGAGACTGCAACTGTATTCCTCTATGTATCCCATTTATGACTACTCACTTGTAAATATTATTTTGTAAATAGTTTAACTTTTTATTTTGCCCCATGTAACCAAGTTTTTAATTTCAATAAAGTTGTTCGGGGTGTGGTAGCAGGTGGCGTTATGCGGTGAGGACCTGTGAGGGGGTTTAGGTTGAACTCTTCCTATCCATGTCTAAACAACTGTTTAGATAATCGTAATGATTATAGTCCCAGGAGTGTGGAGAGGGGTTTTGTCTAGAAACACACACACACACAAAATTAAAACTGGCCTGGAAATGTATCAGATCAAGAAAACACATGACATTAACTCTGTTACTTTTATATCGCTATATCTTGATGAAAGCAATAATGTCACCAAATCTGCACGTTTAGCTGTGTTTGCTCGATGCTGTGCAGGAAACTTCATTGATGAACAATTACGACACACTCGTTGCTAACAGAGGACACAGTTATTTGTTTGGCCGTTAAAAATTCACTTAATGAAAAAAAAACCGATTGGAAAAAAAATTGTTTCAGTAACAATTGCTGGTGATCCAAATATGGGGGTGCAAAAAAAGTAGTATTTCAAACAGACGTAGTGCATTCGATTTTTGAACTCCACTGCATTAGTCACCAGCAAGCTAAGAGTGGTTTATCATCTCCTGTTTATGTAATGGCGTTTGTAACAAAAATAATCAATCTCAAATCATCGCAGGCTTTAAATAAGTGAAAATTTGATACTTTGTTGGATGAAGTCAAGTCAGTGTATAAAGGCTTGCTAGTGTATAATAATGTTCGCCGGTTAAGCCTCGGGAACGTTCTTCAAATATTTGTTGACTGTTTGGAAGCAATCGGACTGTTTCTGCAAAATAAAGGGAGAATAGAACAATACACACAGTTTTTGGATGTTATGTGTCTCAAAATTATTGAAAACATCCTGTTTCCACATGTTATGTGACAAATTACAGACACGTGGAAACATTTTAATGAATTGAACGTTAAGGCACAAATGATAGTCATGATGTATCTCATTCGCGTTTTCCATGCTAATAATCTGCATGTTTTCAGAAACGATATTATAACAAGAAACTGCAAGTGCTTCCCAAATTTGAAAAAACAATGCTCAAGTCGGATTTGTTGACTGCTTGAAAGAGATCAAACGGTTTCTGCAAAATGAGGGAGAAATTGAACAATATCCAAAGTTGTTGGATGTTATGTGGCTCTCAAAACTGCTTTTTCAAACATATGCCAACATTTCAAGGAATTGAGCGCAAAGTTTGAAGCAAGGCAAGAACAAAACAATTGCAATCATGAATATTCATCTCATTTGCTTTTTTTAATCTGAACTGCATGTTTTCAAGAACGATATTCTTACAAGAAAGTACAAGTACTTCCCAAACTTGAAAAAATATATCAACCATTTAGGTATGCATGAGAAACCACACGAAGAAAAAGTTAATGGGGAATTTATTTCTGTAACTGATTTTTTAACTAAGGTATTTTCATTTTGATTTTCACAGTTCAAAGAATTATGGGAAACGCTCAAGTTTATTATGTACTCTGATGTGACTTCATTTGATAAACTGGATTTTTGATTGGTTGAAAATTGAAGAATTTAAAATGCAACCTATTAAATTCTAGTCTAGTTCAATGTGGATTCAAAAATGTATTCAAACAAGGAAAAAGTTAGAATTGGTTAAAGCAACTGATATATTAACAAGCAATATAAGTAAAAATGGATGTATCAAAATTTTGGAAAATGGAAATAGATACCAGACACATTAACTGTTTGAGAAAGCTGGCTATTTTAAGCACATTTTCATTCATGCCTGCGAGTCATTTTCAGAATTGAATAGCATAAAAGACTCGCTTAGAAACCGTTTGGTTTCCCATTGGACTCCCATTCAGCGTGCATTCTGAACATCTTACAATCCTAATGTAAATTATTTGTAGTCTATTCTGCATTAAGAAAAGTCACACTCATGTTGCTTTCCTTTGAATTATATGTATAACTAAAAATTTACTATTATACAGTGCAAAATGTATTTTTTTAGATATAAAGAATTTTGAGTTGCTAGTACTTAGTTTCATTATTTTTCCAATTATCACGATTTAAAAGTATTTTATTTCCACCTCTATACCTCATTAGACATTTCTTTAGAAAAAATGGGACGTTGATGCATAGAAGTTCGCCACTCTTGCCCTATGTTGCATATGCCTATATGTTACATAGGATAACATATTGCATAGGGCAAGTGAAGGTCAGAATATTGAAAATGTTGCATTCATATTGAATTCATTCATAACTTTAAGCCCACAGCTCCAGTATTTCCACTATCGGAAATTTTTGGTACTTTTTTTTCTACGGAGTCCATCTTCTTACGCCTTCCGTAGTCTGTATATGAAATGTGGTTTCGTTTTAGCTTCAAATGCAGCCAAACAGAGGAAGTTAGGTTATGGTCTCCCTGCACTTTGTTTCGATTGCTTATAGAAATCAAAAACATAGTATAACCTTATTGTTCATTAGGTAATAACTGAAATTTAAATTAAACATAGTTATAAAGCGCTCATAACAAATACCTCTAAAAATATGAATGACGTCAGGGTTCTGGTAACCCATAGCACATTCTTTCGGCATACTTAGAGAGCCCGCTGATATGCAGTCTAAGAACCTTATCATACGGTGAATTATCGTCAGCACTTTCATCAGCAAACGACAACGAATCGAAGTTTCAGGCGAGTGGCTGAATTTCGTTTGCTATCGCCAGCATTTTCACGCTGGTTTAAAAAAGCTCATGAGGATGATAAACTTGCTTGATCGGTTGCTTGTGGATAGAAAGGGAAAACTGCTGCCAGTATTTCCCCCTGTGATAAGGCCTTTAGTTGGTAGTGGATGATAAACACCTGCGGTTTAATGTAGCTCCAGAAAAAAAAAGAAGATCGAGTACCGCCGTAGGCGCACAAATGAATCCTTTCAAAACTTCACACCAGGGACACAGAAGAAAATGTAAAATGAGGTATTGTTCTGCTTCGATATCCATCGTATTTTTGGAGGGTTCAAACTCAACACTTATAACCATATCGAGTTTAAACTATTATTTCCGATGAAGAACAAAGCTGTTTTTTGCAGGTATGTTGAAAGAAGACCAATTGAAATGAAATTAGGATATTCATTTATAAATCACTCTTATGTTACCCGTATCGAAATAAA
This sequence comes from Argiope trifasciata, assembly GCA_026543055.1. Lineage (NCBI taxonomy): Eukaryota > Metazoa > Arthropoda > Arachnida > Araneae > Araneidae > Argiope > Argiope trifasciata. Next base: position 563,968 of record JAPMOQ010009896.1, read on the forward strand.
ATCTATTCATTTATAATTTTCAGAATACTTAAATTAAAAAGAAAAAAACTCCACTTACATTCAGTATCTCGATCAGCAATTGATTACTTTTGTGAAATAAATTTTATGAAATTTATCTAATTGCATTACCTTAGCTTATTTAAAGTCATTTGATTAAATTTCAAAAAGTATTCTGTAATTATTGAAAGCGAATGTTATGTACGTCGTTTTCTGACGCGATAAATCTGTTACAGTGTATGCGAGAACATTTTGTGGAGACCATTCTGGCTGGTTTTTATCTTAGAAAAATTTGCAACAGCGTTCTCTAATTAAGTTGGTAAGGATTTTAATGATTAAATTTAGCTTAGACCCAAAACATTCAAACTGTCTGATAATTTTTATATTCAAACATTTTGTTTAAAATTTTGAAATTTACAATTGACCAGTCATTTTAGAAATCAAATCTACCTGTTCATGATTTCATTGAAATAACTATTTCAAGGAATTCAGAAGTTCATACAGAAAGCTAAACATTTAAAAAAGCTAAACGTCTAAGCCAGTAATAGCCACTAAATATTGGTGATTACTTTTGTCCAGCGGATATATTATGTGACTGCAAATAATAAGGTAGCAAGTTCGATCCTTAGGAGAATTCAATCTCCAATCTGGCACGACTCCACAATACAATTCGCCACAAAACTTTTTAAGTTTAATTTCACGTAAGAAGGTACTTTTAATTTTCAAATTAATTTCGATTCCAATGACGAATAAAATAAATCATGTTATCTCTGTTAAAGCAAGAAAAGCTTAAAAGCATTTATTCACAGCATGATACTTTTTGAGAAATTAAAAATTTATTTTTATTTGTTTCAGTTCTTGGCCACTGTCTTCAATACCACTAATTTAATTTTAAATTTGCTTAGCACAGAAATTATCTAATTACATATTGTTACGGTTTGTTCGTGTAGTGGGTTATGGTGTGAGATAAACACATTGATCAGTCCTTTAGCAGAAAAACTACGGCGACTTTTATTTCCACGAAGACGGGACAACACAAAGACGACAAACATGTTCAGCCGAGACGAGTACACAGCAGCACACAACGACAGTAGCCCACAAGTGGAAATCCGATACTAACAACGTTCACAGCACACAAAGCGGTCAGGTAGGATTCAGCAGGAGGGAGGAGCCTCTGAGATAATGATCTTGATACGCAAGCCTAATGGTTTTGGATTCAGCCCATAAAATCCATATTTTTCCATTTTATGATAGACTTTGTTTTCAATTTCCGAAATAGGATTTTAAATTCCCCTGAAACTTTTTAATCCGCAAACCTAATAATTTTTTATTTAGTTTAGGAAATCCCTATTTTTCCCATATTTTTTATATAAAACGTTTTGCGTGGGATTTTCAATTATCCTCAAACTTTTTCATTCGCAATCCTATTATTTTTGATTTAATCCATAAAATCGTTTTTCCATTTTATGATATATATATTTTTTGAGAATTATGCATTCCACCTTTAAGTAAAACAGCTTAAAAAATCAATAATTTGGGCGAACAAGTTAGGCACCAAAGGCGGCTGGTTTCATTTAAATTTTCGCAGCTATAGCTTAGCGAAAAACTTCGAATGCGCATACCGAAAGCAGTTTTCAGCAGATAGATTGATGCGTGCGTATGATGTGATGCAGCGATGAGCTCGTAAACAAGATTTCCTCAGGTGAATGTTTTCTTTCGTTTATGGAAAGCAGGTGACGATAAAACAAATAAACTTTCAGAAAAATACCTATTTTTATCGAGAAAAATGTGTACTCTAAACAAAGAATTTAAAATGATTTTTAATTATGATTAATGATAATTATTTAATTATTAATTATGATTAACTTGATAATTATTTATATATTATGATTTACTTAATAATTATTTATTAATTATGATTTACTTGATAATTATTAATGTATTAATTATGATATGCTTCATAATTATTTATTTATGATTTACTTGATGTTGCATTTTATTTTATAGCTTTCTTGATGCAGCATTTTTTTTTTTTGAAATACTAGTTGCTGCCTCCAAAAAAACAAAGACACAATATTAAGTGCAATCAATCCATCATTTGGTAATGTTTTATCGAAATAGGATGAACGGTGAGACAGTATATAAAATACGAACAAACAAACAATCATTTTAAAGTATTAGATTTGTGTATTCTTTTAGAATTGTAAAACTTGGTGTTCTTTCAGAACGGTGATGAAAGAAATTATTTATCGTATCTGGAGGCTCGTTTGATATTTGTTCAGAGTTTTGAAATTTAATTTCAGAAAACGTGATTAAAATATTTTCTTTTTAAAATGGATTAAACATGGAAAATGTATTTATACCATAAAATCTTTAACATAGTTGAAAAGTTGATTTTTGAAAATTGAGAGGGAGCAAAGTTATTTGTGTTACGATATTTTTGGTGGTAACTGAGAAAAAAGCTAAACTTTAATTAAAATTTAAATCCCCCAGGGTTAGTCTCCCCAACACTTTCTCGCATCATCTGTCATAAAGTTTTTGCCTCTGAGAAGGAATTGCATGACATTTACGTACTATAGTTACAGAATATGAACCTTTCACTTCGATTTAGCATTTCTATAGAAGCTATGGTCTCATCGGTGAGTTATTTGGATATGAATCCTCGGTAAATAAATGCGGTTGAGATTCGAATTTTTTTTTAATTTAGACAATTGCACCATCCCTATAATCATCCCGTAGCTGTAAGGAAAAAGCTGACCCAGTTTCATTACAATTGGATGAATGGTTTAAGAATGCATGAGACATACAGACAAAGATTCATTTTTATTTATACAGATAACACCAAGGTTTTTATTTAACGAAAATACTGAAAAAGATTTATTTCTATTACATATTATAAGATTCCTGCACACACGTGCCATCAAATATCGGTCATGTTTATTTATTTATCACCCATTCGCACACGTGGCTGTGTTTGGAACATTCTGGAAGAAAAAACTGTCGTGAAAACGTAAATATCACGAAGTAATTTGAATATGAGTCAGCCACCGATACTCGAAAATGACATCAAAATAATCCATCTATTTTTGAAAAGGCACCTGTTATGTTCGGACTGAAATCTTTAAAAAACGCTCTAAAGCACTTAACTTTTGGGTTTTAGCACTGAAAAGTTTAAAAAACAATCTATGTAACCAAAATATATTAGTTAAATCAAAAAGTGTTATTCAAAATGGACGCTTTTGATTAAAAATGGATAAATCTCTTTTTAGAGGTTTATCAAAAGATTTATTTAAAATTTTTGCAGATAGATATTGTACAGTTCCTGAACTAAAAAATAAGTTGCATTTATTTCTACTTTTAAATATTGGGGTTGAAATGGTGACTTTTTCAAACTGTTAAGCAATACACTATACAAGATTTTTAACTAAACAGATTTCAATATTATTTTAATTCAATAACTACAGAATGTATTGATATTATTATGTAAATTTGAAGCAAAAAAATATTGCATTCGATTGTAATTCCTGAGGTTTGTCGTAATAAAATCTTCTTAACATTCCGTTAGTCACGCCTGATCTGACTTTCACCGATAACTTGAAGGCTCTAACTCTGAGAGAAAATTCCTTTTTGCTATCTTCCTCGTTTGTTTAGGAGGGAAACTTCAGTACCCTTCCAGCGCTTCATCTGTGATATTCGAAAAGCCAACTATTATAGATTACTTGTGAGATACAACGCGATCTCTTTTGAAAGTATTTTTTACAGTAACTTTTTTTTTTGCATTTTGTATTTTGCGTCTCTAAAATTATTATTAATACTTTTTATTCCCATTCTAAAGTTTTTATTCTCAATTTTACTATATTAAACTATATTGTATCTCCCATATACAGCAGCGTGCCAATATCCACTGCAGTGAGCTTGTAAAAAATTGCGCCGAAGAAAACAGTATTTGTAAAAAAAGATGTTAATGGCAGCAATGATAATTCGTCACGTAAAAGGCGCAAGCTTTATCGAAAACAGACGAAAATATGATTAACTAGTCATTCATGCAAAAATTTCGATTCTAACCTCATTTGCACCCCCAAATAGGAAAAATGTAAATTAAGTAAGAAGAAAATGTATTTTTGAAATCAAGTACGCTATATTTACTGATAAAACCAATTGATATCGATCAGGAAACTTTGATTATTCCTTTTTGCAGACTTCACTCTCTTTTATCTTCTATATAAATAAAACTGAATGCACAATTATTTAAAAGTTAAAAAAAATGAATCTCAACCGGATTTATGTATCAAGGATGAACCTCCAAATAATTTGCAGAGGAGACAATAGATTCTGCAGAAGGGCTAAATCCAAGTGAAAGGTTCGTATTCTGTAGCAAATGTCGTGTAAGTTATTCTCAGAGGTAACAACTTTATTACATACACTGATGGGAAAAAATCCCAACACCAAGAAAAAATTATTGTACAGTAAGGAAATTTTAGGAATACATTTGTCTAGGTAACGTATTTAGTTGATTAAAGTTTCAAGATCACAGGTAGAGCCATTGGCGAGAAGAGCCATTTCAAATGTGAAATGGTGGTACATTAGTAACCGGTGTAACCGTCAGAATTTTCAATGCAAGCATGCAAACGTGCATGCATTGTGTCGTACAGGTGTCGGATATCAGTTTGTGGGATGGAGTTCCATGCCTGTTGCTCTTGGGCGGTCAATGCAGGGACGGTTAATGCTGGTTGTGGATGACGCTGGAGTTGTCGTCCAATCATGTCCCATACGCTCTCGATTGGAGAAAGATCTGGTGATCTAGCAGGCCAAGGCAACATGTCGACACTTTGTAAAGCATGTTGGGTTACAACAGCGGTATGAGGGCGAGCGTTATCCTGTTGGAAAACACCCCCTTGAATGCTGTTCATGAATGGCAGCACAACAGGTTGTATCACTAGACTGACGTACAAATTTGCAGTCAGGGTGCGTGGGATAACCACGAGAGTGCTCCTGCTGTTATACGAAATTGCTCCCCAAACCATAACTCCAGGAGTAGGTTCTGTGTGTCTAGGCCGCAGACAGGTCACTAGCAGGCGTTCACCTGACCTCCTTCTAACCCATAAACGGCTATCACTGCGACCAAGGCAGAACCGGCTTTCATCAGAAAACACAACAGATCTCCACTCCGTCCTCCAATGAGCTCTAGCTTGACACCACTCACGTCGCAAACGGCAGTGGTTTGGAATCAGTGGAATGCACTGTACAGGGCGTCTGGCTCGGAGCTGTCCTTAAAGTAACCGATTTGTAACAGTTCGTTGTCTCACTGTGGTGCCAACTGCAGCTCGAATTTCAGCTGCAGATGCAGTAAGATTAGTCACAGCCATACGCCGAATACGACGGTCTTCCCTCTCAGTAGTACCACGTGGCCGCCCGGAACCTGGTCTTCTTGAGGCAGTACCTTCCCTTGACCACTGCCGCCAATACTCATGCACAGTGGATACATTCCTGCCCAGTCTTTCAGCAATATCGCGGAAAGAAAACCCACCTTCTCGTAACCCTACTACACGACCTCGTTCAAACTAGTGAGCTGTTGATAATGGCTACTTCATCTTCTCAGAGGCATCCTTGACTAACATTAACCCACTACGTCAAATCTCAACTGTAAATAACGATCACGAACCTTACAGCACTTATTTAAAGCAAACCTCATTTGCATGTTCATAGTGTCGCTACTAGAGCCACACTTACGCGCGTAGCTCGAAATTTGAATCGTGGTCATCTTTCAGATGTATAAACACGCCTACCAAATTTCGTTTATCTAGCACAGCTCCTTCCTAGTGTTGGGATTTTTTTTCCATCAGTGTATTAAAGGAGAAAGTTTGGGGGAGATCAACCCTGGAAGTTTTAAATTGTAATTAAATTTTAGCGTTTTTCGAAGTAACTTACAAAGATATTATAGTACAAATAATTTTGCAATCCTCTTAGTTTTCAAAAAATTAGCTTTTCAACTATATAAACGATTTTATAGTAAAAATAGTTTTTCGATGTTTAATCAATTTTAAAAGAAAATATTTTAATTCTAAAATTAAATTGGAGAATACAGAACGAATGTTTAACGAGTCACGAGATACAATAAACAGTTCCTATCAGTACCATTCTGAAGGAACATCAAGCATTACAATTCTAAAAGAATACACAAATCTAATGAATAAAAATGAATATTTGTTTGTTAATATTTTACGTATTTTACGAAAATAAGATCATCCTATTTCGATAAAACATTGCCAGGTTATTGATTGATTTCCCTTAATATTATTTATTTCGGTGGAAGCAAAGTTCAGGGTACCAGCTAGTAAGCAATAAAATATATAAGTTGTATCAAAGAATTCGGTTGATTGCTGTTTCTTTTCTACCTAAAATCGTGTTTCTATCAATATTACTTGTTTATTTCACTTCAGACGTATTTGTCAGATAAAGCACGATCCTGTTTGTTTCAAAAAGGCATTTCGATCAGCTGAGCTTTAAAGAATAGAACTTGAGAAAATAGGTATAAAATAGCTTTAAAAGTGTATATAAAAGCAAATACGAGAATAAGTGTAATTTTTCAAAGTGAAAGCTAAAAAAATCTGTGTAGCAAGCAAAATTTAAACATTTTTATGAAGAAAAGGGTTTAAACATTAAGAATATTGAACAAAAACTGTCGTTTTTGAGTATCATCTACATCCTAAATAGGACATGCTTAGAATGAAAAAAAAATTAAATTTAACATTTTAATGAGTGGTTTTTAGCACATGTCCGCATCGAAATTTGATACACACTAATAATTTCAGGACCAAATACAAGCAATTTGATCATCCATTGATGGATTCGAATGAAATTTCCGTGAAATATTCTCTGCTCTGTCGATGGGGTAGAAAGATTCTCCGCCAGAGCTTCTGAACAATGTCTTTTGCGCAAAAAGCCTTTATAGATAGTCTTGATATTTTAAAAAATTAGCATGTAGTGGCGTCATTGCTAAACAACTATTTGTTCAATTCTAATCATTTTTAATTAATTCAAATTTCTTTTATAACCATTTATTTCATCCTGCTCAAATATTAAATTAATTTGTATTTGCATTCATTTTACCAATATTAACATCATTATTTTATTCCAACATTTTTACTATTGCTTCGGTTATGCAGCCTGTTCAACTTGTTGCATTTTAGCTTTTGATGCATTTTTTAAAAGGCTAATTTTTAAAGTAATTACACTTTATTAGTTTGTGGTATAATTTTGCTTAGCATTTTAGTCATTTTAAAATTTTCTTTATTAATTCTTTCATAAGTCTTTATTAATTACCTTGAATTCATTGAAAGTATTCCATGGAAAATAAACAGATTAAAATTATTTTTTGAACTTCATCCATAGATGCATTGACGTGGCAAACACTCATATTGCATCTCCTGAGTGAAAATTATTTACCATCTATCTATTATCTGTTGCTGTTTCTTATGGCACTTGCCGTTGGGCAAGCCCGATGTGACGTGGAAAGAGATTTGAGCCAATAGGGGGCCTCACTTGAATTTTTCCATTGGCGCCATCCAGGGCCCAGAGTACGACTTTACCACTCAAGCGTCAAGACCCTTTTTACGGGATGGGCTTTCATTATATTCATTATCCTATCCCCAGTGCTATTACTCTCGACATGAGGACTCTGTGACCACGTCAGTCATCATCACATTCGGGGAATCTTCAACTGGTGGATTCAAACTCATAACCTTACTGACACTAGTCTAACTCTTTACCAAGCAGGATATCCCGGCTATATCTATCATCTAAATTTGTTGGAATTCTGTTTTCTTAGCGCTTGATATGATAACACATAATGATGACAAACAAACATTTTATTTTGACATTCGTTCTCAACGAATTCATCCCATTAATTCTATCTTTTTTGTTGAATTTTTAGTAACCCGTCAAGACGTTTGTAAGTTCCTTCTTCCAGGAAAAGAACAACTGTTGCTCAGAAGCAATTTTTTCTTCTCCGTTTGGTACCCTAAGAAGGACAGAACTAAGATGTCCAATCTTAGTTCTCGCATTACTCAATAGATGGAGCTGTCTGTCTCATTGGAAGAAATTCAGAATTTTCAGACATTTTTTACGGTTTTTTACAAACTTGAGTAAATGGAGTCACCTCCGCTTCGATTATTAAGAAACAGTAGTTAAAAAAATCTATTGGAGAAAAATCAAGCCAAAAGATCGCATTGGTTTGGTATCAAGGACATTCAATACTTCTTAAAATGAAAAAGCTCCCAAAATTATCTCTCAAAAATGGCCATGAAATCGAGTTTGCACTTTGAAAGGATTACAGTTATTACCACATATTACCAGAATATTCGTTTCAAAATACGTCCCAAATTTGTCAAAATGCCAAGTACTAAGAAACTCAAATGGATATTTCTTCGATTTCGTTCTTTATTCTGTGATGCGAAATATTAATAAGGGGATATATTTACTATGAATGCATTTTCCAGGATGGTTATAGGGTCTAGGTGACCTGGTGGTAAGGTCTGGGCTTGGTAAGATTGGTAGTAACATAATTCCATGCTTTTAATAAACTCTGACTTGCTTATGTTTTTAAATAAAATTCGCGTGTCGCTAATTAGTCACTTTGTAAGGGAAAAAAGAGGGATAAACATGCGCCATAAAATGTAAAATGTATGTTAACTTCTTAGAAAGGAATCAACTAAGAAAAACCAAATGTTGTATTTATTTTGACTTAAATTAAAAAATAATATCGGTAGTAACAGAACTCCATCCTTTTAATAAACTCTGACTTAATAATTGATAAACTTTTAAATAAAATTCGCATGTCGCTAATGAGTCACTTTGTAAAGGAAAAAATTGGGATAAACATTCGCCATAAAAATGTAAAATGTGCATTAATTTCTTAGAGTGGAATCAACTGAGAAAGACCAAATGATGAATTGATTTTAAAAGAAAGCAATGAAACATGTTAACATTTCAATAAATTATGACAAAATAAAGTCATATTTTGAAAACTCATATGCGTCTTAAGGAGTCGCGTTGCGTGCCTCTCTTCATACTCCCGGATTAAAAACGCAATAAAGGCCGCTTTTCCAAGCTGAGATTTACTTCCAACAGAGCTTGCAATCCCAGAAGCCGGGGATTGAAAGCTCTTAAGGAGCTTTCAGCGAACAAAATTAAGCATATTTCAAGAACTACAGCGAATTTCAGAATGAAATTAAAAATACATGCATAAAAATACCTGCTGAATTGAATTATGAAAAAATCTCGGTAACCGTAATGGGGAATCAAATCGAGATAGCTATTGATTAACTATATTAATTAATTCTATTAATGAGTTTTGCTCTTTCAACAAACCTGTCCCTTTCGTCCATTTCCAACAAAGCCAATTTTATGACGTTGCGATAGTAAATACAAAATTGACATGGATGTTTTTAATTAAGTGAGGACATGATATTGTTTTCGCTGGAGGTTTTTTGAAGCCTCAAAAAGCGTAGGCAGCAATCTAGTATTAGGATATACAATGACAAGCATAGGTTTCACTTCTTATTACATTCGCTTATGTTCTCAACAGGAAATTCACTTCTTTCTATTATTTGAAGTTGCATTTTCAGTTTGGTGAGTGTTTTTTCTACCTTCTTATTTTGCTGAATTTAATTTTATATTCTTGTGATTGTCAGGTTTACTGTGATTTTTTTTTATTGGATTTCAATTTGACTTATTTTATAAAGTCTATATTACAATATATGATATATAAGATTTTAATTTAGCTAGTAGTCTTTGTACTTAGTTATATCAACGAATTTGTTTTCATGTTTTTCTCTGGTTTGCTGTGATTTTGACTTACCATTGTTTAAAATTTGATATCTTTTCTTTTATGATACTAATTTTATCACCAAAACCTCAATATTCTGAGATTTTCGGATCACGAAGGGTCGATTTCTTGACGAAAGTCAGAGCCTTCGCAGAAAAAATCCCTGGTTTGAATCCCTGTCAGAAGGGAGACCCTTGAGAAAGTCCTCAGACCGGATTCTTTATTAATTTGATTCCTAGGCTGTAATTGTTTCAATTGTACAAATATTTATTCTAAAGTTGTTCAATAAATTGGAGATTTATCCCTTTTTTAATTTTGGAGTCCACTTTCACAGAAACATCTATCTTCTGCAAATGTAGTTTTATTTTGAGTCGGCTTTCATGGTGTAGCACTTTAATTATTTATCATCTGCTGCTGTAATTTTTCCCTTGAAAATCAGAATGTTAATGCCTAACTCTCGCAACGTTTTTTTTTACTAAACCAAATTATCATGTGAGAATATGATATTGCTTTCGCTTGAGGTTTTTGGAGCCACAAAATGTAAAGGCAACAAATTCTTGAAACCTCAAAATGCATAGGCAGTAAATTAGCGATTTATCCCTTTTTTTGTTGTTGTTGTTGATGATGAATGTACAAGAAATACCAAATCAGTATTGTGGTTGTAGCTAATTAAGTCTGATAACAATCTCCGAACAGAAGGGATCACATTTGTCCAGTGGTCATGTTAGGCGACTACGAATCAATCTCTACACATCCATACTGTAGACACCTATCAAAATTTGAGTCAAATTCATCAAGGAATTCATCGTCTGTCGGACTACACATTCAGAAGCATGTAAAATCGATAACTCAAAGCAATAATCAACTTAAATGTATTAAATTTTTTAAGTAAATTTGTGATTGCAGTTGAAATTTTGGTTTGAAAAAAACACGACGAAAAGACAAATTCACTTTTATTAAAAAGAGTGCGAGAACGTTTTGGAGAAACCATTTCCACTAGTTGATGCTTAAATCGTTCTTGACGTTAAAGTGTGCACATGACACACTGAAAATTATTTTTATATGAATAGTTACATTAAATCGTATTTTTTAAACAATTTTTTTTTCTATAGTATTGGTACACACTAATTGCTTTTACATGTGATAAATGGAGCGTAAAAATGTGTTTCCCTCCTCAAATATTTGGATCATCATACAACAAATAGCGACAATTCTGTCCGACTCAAATTTGTTGAATAAGAAATGGACAATAAAGCCTTTCACCTTCTCTTTTTTCTCGTAACAGTTAAATATTTTCTTCGTGTTAAAGAATTTTTCGGAAATTGATGATAAGAATCAAGTCAGTGATTTTCCCCAAGTCGATTCTTTTGATTTAGTATTTACATCTTCTATCATGCCACAGTAGAATTTTTTTATTATCAAAACCAAGGGTGTAAATTAAAAAGGGAAGAGCTGTAAAAGGTGTTATTACCCCATTGTTACACTAGATGGCAGCACAAACAAATTCAAACTATGACTGCCTTTCTAGTTGCTGATATACGTAATATACAAGTTTAAGAAATCAAAAAATTCGGGATCCAGATGAATTTTTAAGCTTTATACTTCTCTGAGTTTGAAAAACAATATAAAAAATCTGTGTATGACAAAGATTAATCAAATGTGCTTTCATCTAAGCTGATGGCATTTTGCATTTGTTTTGTATTATCGTTGTTTAAAACCCTTTAATGTTTCACAGTGATACCACTTCTCTCAGAAAATTATTTCTAAGGGCCGCGGTGGCCTGGTGGTAAGGTCTCGACTTCGGAGCCGGAGGGTTTCAGGTTCGAGACTTGATTCCACCGAAGAACCGTCGTGTGAGGGGGTCTCTTCCACGTTAAATCTGTCAGTGCAAACGTCCTCCCGCTGGCGTGGTGTGGTGTGGAGAGGGGGTGTACCTGCTCAGGTGTCGTCTTCGTCATCTGGCCATGGTTCAAAATGGCGAGGTCCGTTCCAAAATAGCCCTCGTGTTGCTTTAAAATGGGACGTTAATATAACTAAACTAAACTAAACTAATTATTTCTAAACGCACGGTGGCTTCTGATCGAAACCAATGGTTCTAAAATAATGCTTTAATTTTAATAATTACCTGTAGATGTCAGTACACTAGTTAATATTCCTTTTAAGTACAAAAAAATGTGCCATTTTTAATGCCTTTTCTCAGTGCTTCAACTTTTTTTTAGCAGAAAAATGCAAACAAATTCAAAATGTGTATGCTGCAGACTGCTTTCATGCAACAAATTTATGAATGCATAAATTTGCTGTATGAAAGCAGACTGCAACATACACATTTTTCCCAAATCAGACCGCAAAAGATAAGTTCTTCATATTTGACTGCACCCCTACGATATGAGATTCTCTAACTCTTGAAACACGTTACAGCAATGCAGATATGTTTTCCTTCCCCTGATTCTCCTAGTCAGGTGGCTGATCATTTATGGGGGGGGGGGGCCCTATGTTCTGCGAACGAGGAATTTATTTACATTTGAGTAAGGCTCACACGAACAGGATGGTTGAAGATGACACTTTTCAGTGACGTTTTTCCTGTATAAGCAAGCAACCAGACAATGGGGATGTTTTTCTATTTTCTAATATAGTATAATTTTCTTCATTTTTAAAGAGTTTATGTAAATATTATGCTCCTTCATAATTTGAATATAGTATTAAATTGAATATAAAGTCTAAATGCCACTTAAATAACTTGCTGTTGTTGGCTTTATTTGAAGATCACTTTTTATTAAAATTTATTTCAGAATTTTTTTCATGTTGTATGATCGCACAAGTAGCTTTCATCACTAATATTGTATGTTTTTGTATATTCAAAAGTAAACTATGAATAATCATGTTACAAAACGACTTATGATGTATTAATCATTCATACGAAAAATATGTCGTAGATGCCCGGTGGTATGCCAGTGAAACCACCACCACCCTCGTGGTGCAGTCCACTAAAATGTTTTTTAAAGGTCTTTACTCTTCTCTTAGACCCGAAACATATCAGTTAACTGCATAATTTTAAAAAATTTAGAAATTTTATTTTTGTGAGCATCATCACCCTTTCCGGTAATAAACTGAGTAACAGAAGTACTCTGAAAAAGCACAGGTTATCCTCGACGAGTTGCACTCATTGCAACAAAGCAAAATGTCGAACATTATCTCATTCCGTTTTTTTTTTTTTGTTGTTGTTAAGGAATGCATCATGTTAGCAGTTGCCTAAATGTGCATTTGGTTTAAATTGTAAACATTGTGGCGGATTCAATTGGCAAGAATTGAACTAGCGACATTGGGATTCATAGCTGCTTATCATACCCCCTATACAAAACTTTGAAAACAAATGATCGGGCAACCTTCAAGAAGGCAGCAATTTCTGTATCGGAGTAACCTGCAGCCCAGGAGACGATAACGGCATGCCTCTTCATTTGCTGAGTTAGAATAGGTTCCACCATGTCTATCTGGAACTAAAAAAGCTAAATTACTATAACACATGGGAACATATGCCACCTACATCGTGTGTTCTCAAATAGCTGCCGCACCCGGTATATATTAGCTGGTACCCCGGCGTTATATTAACGTCCCGTTTGGAAGCAACACTAGGGCTATTTGGGGACGGACCCCGTCATTTTGATCCACAGTCAGATGACGAGGACGACACCTGAGCTGGCACCTCCTCTCTCTAAACTTCCACACACCAGCGAGAGGACATTTGGCCCCGACGGATTTAACGTGCACCAGACCCGTTTACACGGCGGTTCTTCGATGGAATCGCGGTTCGAACCTGAAACCCTCCGGTTCCGAAGTCGAGACCTTACCACCAGGGATCCTGAAAGCACAGACCAACAGACGTAGGATTTGGTTCAAAATTTAATAGGCGTCTATAATAAGGATATAAAATCTCGCTTAAGTCTGATTGATAGGTGCATAGAATATAAATTAAATCTCAAGTATATAAATCTTATTTACTAGGGTTTTTTTTTCCTTTTATAGTTATCGCATTAACTTGTATTTGAAAAAACTGAACTGACTTCTTCAGATCGGATTTTGCACAGAAGTTGATAGAAATCTATAAATTTGCTTAAACTGGTAAAGAATACATGGTCAAAAATGTGTTTTCTAAAAGATGCATTAGAATGTCAAATTCGATTAATTTGAAGATTAAAATATTGACTAGCCTTCATACGTAAGAAAGTAAAAAATCCTTTCAATGCAATCAGAAATTTAAGGTATCCAACTACGTGCGAAGGAAAAATTTTGAAAAATCTGATTTTTTTTAAAATTGTTTTTAGATGTATTGACGATTATAAACGCTATAAAAACAAAACAAAAAATCATTTGAAAATTTATTTTCAAAATCGGGAAAATTTGTAGTAAATTTTAATGAAATTTAACTAAAACGGTTTACTCTAACAGAATTGTAATGTAGTAACCCTGTTTTTCTTTGCGCACAGGTTTGCATACAATATGAATGAAATGAATCAAAATCTAAAGAACATCTCGAGCTGCAAAGAAGTTATGGGTAAAAGTATGCATTTTTACATAAATTCACAGCTTACTTTTTCAAAAACATCTATAAATGAAGAAGTATTTCCCAACAATAAAACCTTTGCTTCATTTCATGGCCCGTATTTAAAACGTGCTGAAAGTTTTACATAACTAGCTATTAATTTTGGGGATATCATGTGAACGGTAGAGAATTTTTATGAAAATTAGCTTCAATATTCTCAAAACTTTAAAGACAAATTTGTCGAAAAACATGCGACCCTAGATGACAGGTCAGGTCTTCCTTTTCTTAGAAAAGAAAATGTTTTGGGAAGAGAAATGTCTGAACTACAAGAAATAAGAAGTTTTAAAAATTCGCCAATGTGATCGATGACCAGTGTTTTGAACGTACTCGAATACATTAAAATAAAAGTCCTTCAAAATCTCGAAGATGAATTCTGCATTTCCATTTTTTATTATTTTAATTAAAAATGCCAGGGGAGAAATTTGGCTCGTTCGTTTTATGCGAAAAACTAAAAAAGTATCGATTGCCAATTTTTTTAAAAAATTTATTAACAAATTCCGGTAGTATGTTTTTTAAACATTAATAAAAACAGTTATTTTCAGAAATCTTAAACACACAAAAAATACAAACATGTCAGCATAAAGATATATAGTACAGATATACGAAAGATTTCATCAAATTCCACAATGCGCATTCAAAACAAAATCATGCTGCCGACGAAACTGCATTTTTTTAAAAGAAAGTTTTTGAATTATTAGCGAAAACGATTTACTACCGTTTTCAAGATTTCAAACCCTGTTTGCTCCGCGAACTGTTGAATATCATCGAGAAAACGCCGGGGCAGATGGGCGACCTTACCCGTGTAAATGTAATCGACAACACAGGAAAGGGGCTGGTCCTCCAAGGTGCATCTCATAGTCTCTAAAATATTGCTTGGTATTCTTTCGAACGCTGACTGCCAGTCAGGTACCCTAGCTGTCAAGATTCCTCTGTGGAAAAAGTAGTCTTCAAAGTCTGGAGCATTGTTGGCAGTCGGAAGAACTCTCAAATCGACCTGATCTTCCGCCATCTGTACTCGCTGCATGTGATAGCTGAGGAGGTTCAGGCTGTCCAGAGGATTTCTTTCCGCCGCATCCAGACACCGAACATGCCAGCTTGTTGTTCCGTCGGTGAAACTGAGAACGCATTTGAGCGTGAGCCGACCGTCGCCAAAGGTTTCGGGGCAGCCGAGAAAGAGAACGGGCCCGGCATTCACAGCCTGGTTTCTATTTATCGTGTAGTCGCGCTCATGGACAGATCGAGAGCTTCGAAGATAAAAGTCTTCCGCCGCCACTTCCAAAGAGACTCGGGTGAAAACTCGAATCGCAGACCGCGACCTCAGGGTGTAAGAGAGCCAGGGACCGGCCAGGTTTCTGTATCCCACGTGGATCCGAAGATAGAATTCGTATCTAGGATATTCGACAATTCGCCACGTGTGTGCAGCATCCCTTACCCGACGAGCGTTGGTCCTCATTATTGGAAAGCTGCGGTTGTGGATGAATACGGAGTTCCACGTCACTCTCTCCTGGTTCATTCCGCTCCTGGCGAAAGCTTTGTAGAGATGGTACAGCTTGTACCTCTCTATCACTTGAAACAGCTCCGTTGAATAGGACGGGTTTGTTACAGGCCAATTTGCAGACACCTGACCACTGTACAGGTAATCCAAGAAGTCCAACAACATGGGAACAGACATTGCGACCTCTACGGTGGTTTGAGTGAGAGGATGGTAGAAATGCAAACTGAAAAAGTTTTTACATCTCTTGTCCAAAATGTAGCTGTGGGCTCGCACCTGGTGCTCAGGTGCTCCAATCGACACCAGCGTCATGTTGGTGAAATGCTGCCGAATCAACAGGTTGCGCAGATCTTCCGAAAGCTTGAACAGATCCTCCGGATGCGCATCCATTTCTACATCTTCGACTGGGCCGAATCGAGTAATGTTTATTGCAATGTCCAGTCTATGCGAAATTTGTGGTTCGGGCCTTTCGGTAACGGTCTCAAAATAGAACTGAAACCTGTTTCCGGCATTGAAGGAGAAATTGACCATTTCATCGTCCATCAGCACGGTCCCATTCGAGGCAATGATGATAGATAATCTGTCCACCACCAATTCGATGAAGTCCTCAAGAAAAGTGTCGAATTCGAGGCAGAACGAAAACACCCAGTAGCGCATGAGGCTGTCGATGGGTTCGATGGTCACTTTCCACTGGGTGACGGTGGGGGACTCGTGGTAGAATACGGCTTCCGTCCTTCGCCAAGGGAGGAAAGGATTCAGAATGTGCCACCGAAAGCAGCAGGTATTCCCATCCATTTTTTTCTTTTTCAACTTTCGAAATAATCCAGCAATAAAACAACAACAAAAAAATAATTGATCACATCTCTGTTTGGATGGATGAAGGGTGTAAGTGAAGGAGGCAGGGAACACCTGCTATTTATAATGTTGCTAAACACTCTGGGCGTGAACGCAATGATTCCTCTTTGATTGATTAGCGCCTGGTAAAATTCATTTAGAATGCCGGCCGGCGCCCTGACATAGGTGTAGAGCGTCTTCCCCGTGATCTGGGTGATCCGGGTTCGAGTGCCTGTTCGAGCATGCTTGTTCTTTCTCTGTGTTCTATCTGTGATAATGATGATGTCGTGTCCGTGTTTCCACAGAAAGGGGGGCTGCAGTAACTTCTGAGGGTAAAGAGCACCCAGAGGGCAGAAGTCTGATTTCTAGCTCAAATGAAGGTGACGCACACATTCGCTTCCACAACCCCTTTTTACAGGGGGACACGTTCATACAACTCACAGACAGAACACAGAACAACCATGTCCGAACCGGGACGCTCAGATCAAGGGGAAGACTCTCTACCCCTATGCCAGGACGCCGGCTTTTTCCATCTGTGAGGAATGTGAATGTGCCCCCCCAGCAGCAAAAAAGAGTTGTGCAAGAGAGTGTGTCATCTTCATATAAGGTAGAAGTCAGACTTCTGCCCTAGGGTGCTCAGGGGCCTTTATGCTCAGAAGCTAGTGCACAAAACTTGGGGCTTAAACTAGCTGACAATGTCAGTGGACTTGGTTGTGACAAGTGCTATAAGTAAAACAAGAAGAATGTGCCATCCCTTGTTTCCACATAAACAAGTCTAAAACCGCTTTAAAAACAGTTTATAATGAATGATTTTAGTGTTTATTCTATTCATTCCAGTATATTTTGACAGTGTGTTTCGATTGAAAAACGTATATCTTCAGGCACGATGATTGCAAGTAAAAGTGGCATAGCTTTAGATTTGAATGTATATAAATAAAATTGAATGTTTGTCTGTGTGTCTTATGCGCTGTCTTGCCGCTCATCCGATTCTGATAAAACTTTGAATACTTATTATTCGCACTGACGCGAGGGTAAATGGCATATTAAAATTACCTAATATGTAAAAAGAATATTTTCGGATCTGTTTACCGCATCTATTAACCACCAAATAACTCGCCAAGGAGCGACAACAGATTCAGTAGAGATGCTCACTCCAAACTGGGCGGTAATATTTCGTAGCTGTTGTAATGCAATGTCAATCTTTCTCTGGGGCAATAGCTTTATTAGAGAGTGTGCGAGACAGTTTTAGGGGAGCCAATCCTATAAGTTTGACATTTTAACTAAACATTTAATAAAATTTGGGCGTTTTTTGCAGGCACTTCTGAAAATATTAGATTACAAATAATTTTGCCCCCTCTTAGTTGCCAAAAAAGGGTCTTTCAATTATATTAAAGATTTTATGCTATAAATATATTTTCTACTTTTTACCAATATTAAAAGAAAAAATTTTAATCACGTTTCCGAACATTAAACTTGAGAATACTGAACGAGTTGTAAACGAATCACGAGATGCAAAAAATATTTTCTTTCATTGCTATTCTGAAAGAACACCAAGCTTTACAATCCTAAAAGAATGCACAAATTTAATGCAATAAAAATGAATATTTGTTCGTAGAACAGATTACGGATAGTAGAATAAATGTTATTTATGTTTCTCCTTTATATATCCAACCATTTCAATAAATGTGTTAACTGTCGATAAGAAAATAAATATCATTCTTAATTAACCTTCCAGCGGGCGCGCGTATGTGAGTTTAGTTTAGTTCAGTTATATTAACGTCCCGTTTTAAAGCAACACGAGGGCTATTTTGGGACGGACCTCGTCCTTTTGAACCACTGTCAGGTGACGAGGACGAAACCTGAACTGGAACCCCCCTCTCCACACCACGCCAGCGGGAGGACGTTTGGCCTGACAGATTGAACGTGCAAGAGACCCCTTACACGACTGTTCTTCGGTGTAATCGTGTCTCAAACCTGAAACCCTGCGGTTCCGAAGTCGAGACCTTACCACCAGGCCACCGCGGCCCTTGGTGGCACTGGGAACGCCTGTCTATGGCTATTTGTCACCCTCCCTTTGAACTGCTTTCAATTGTCGTCCAAAGTTTGTAGTGTTAATAGGTCTCTGTGCATCAGATTTTTGTATTTTAGAGATACGAGCGACCGCTCATGTAAGTTTTTGTTACCTCTTATTTTGTATGATTTTACAAATAAATCTGTATTGTTTTAGACTTGCCGCAGTTGGCAAATGCACTTGCAAAAGAAAATGCTGGAAAAACAATACCCATGTCCCTACAAAGTGAGCTGAAATTAAAGCTACTAAATAGAAAAGCGCCGAACAAGGTATTGAAGAAGTGGAAGATGCGACATCAGGTAAAAAAAGAGGCAAACCCTGCCAAAAAGAAAAGCGAACTGGAATCACTAGGTTCAGTTGTGAGATTTGCCAGAAATTTATATCTTTGGACCACACTAAACACATTTGCACAAATTTCAACTCTGCAATGAAATAACAATGAAACTATTTCCTTCATTTTCATATCTAACTGTCAATTACCTTTTCCTTTTTATACATAAATTCTGTATTTTTTGGACTTCTATATTTTATATACAAATTGCTCTGTGAAAAGATAGACCATTTCATTTATGTTATTTTTAAATCAATTCAATTAGCTTATGGTCATTTTATATTGTTATAGCAATTTATAATGTTATTGTTATTGCAATGTTTTTTTTACTTCTTTTTAAGTAAAAAATGTTTAAAGTAATTGTAGTTATTCATGCTAAGCTACTTACAATAAAATTTTAATAGTTAAGCTTTTGAAAATTTACATTTTACTATAGCGTATGCAGGAAATACGCGCGACCTTTCATGGTATGACGGCCACGCCCGCTGGAAGGTTAAGCAAGGTAACCAATTCAAAATTTAAACGCTGTTTCCAAGATTAATTTTTTTGCGGTAGCAACGCGCCGGGTAGCAGCAAGTAAGAAATAAATTTTTAAATACTTTCAGACTCATATCAATATTATTTTCGATATTCATTTTAGAATTTTTATAAATAATAGTTCAATTTTGTATCAAAGCTTCCATTTCTGCTGGTAGCCATGCGTTAGTGATGCACATGAATTTTATGGGGGAACCATAATAATGTTTAGTGATTCAGCAGTAAACCATATTAATGATTACTGCAGAAGTTATTGCACAGAGCATATTACTTCAAGCGTTCTGCTCCTGTTCTTTATGATTCGAAAAGAAGGTACCTTATGACAAATTTGTTTCGCTTAGTTTAGTTTAGTTATATTAACGTCCCGTTTTAAAGCAACCTCGTCCTTTTGAACCACTGTCAGGTGACGAGGACGAAACCTGAACTGGAACCCCCCTCTCCACACCACGCCAGCTGGAGGACGTTTGCACTGACAGATTGAACGTGCAAGAGACCGCCTCACACGACTTCACTCACTTCGGTGGAATCGCAGTCTCGAACCTGAAACCCTCCGGTTCCTAAGCCGAAACCTTACTACTGGGCCACCACGGCCGTCAAATTTGTTTCGCATCCTTCATGTATCCGCTGAATTAGGGTTTATTAAAAAAAAAAGTCGACTTTTTGAAAATCTATTTTCGAATTCCAAATTTCCAAAAAACTGGTTTACACAAATTTTCAAAGTTTTCTCAAAAAAGAAAAAAATATTTTTATCAAGTTATATAAAATTAAAAACGAAATTAATATCAACATCATATATATTGTTTTGATCCATGATAGGGCCTCGGTGTCCTGGTGGTAAGGTCTCGGCTTCGGAACCGGAGGGTTTCAGGTTCCTGACTCGATTCCACCAAAGAACCGTCGTGTGAGGGGGTCTCTTGTACTTTAAATCTGTCAGGCCAAACGTCCTCCCGCTGGTGTAGAGAGGGGGGGTGCCGTCCTCGCCATCTGACCGTGGTTCAAAATGACGGAGTTCGTCCCAAAATAGCCCTCGTGTTGCTTGAAAACGGGACGTTAATATAACGAAACTAAACTTGGTCCATGATAACTCAGTTTTTTGAAAACTCAAATAACGTCTAAATAAGCCGACGTCCCGGCTTAGAGGTAGCGTGTCTTCCTCGTGCTCTGGGCGTCCCGAGTCCGAGTATGGGTATGGCTGTTATTCTGTGTTCTGTCTGTCAGTAGTGTGAATGCGTCATCTCCTGTAAGAAGGGTTTGTCCAAGCAAATGTGAGGCATGAAGTAGCTAAGTCGTACTGGCGCTACTGAAAAAAAGGGACGCTCATTTGGGCTTAAAATCGCTGACCACGGGGCTTGTCAATGACAAGTAACATTGTAAACAACAACACAATTTTGTGTAGGGTGTTAACCATTTTGTTTAAAGTTCATTAAAATTTACTAAAAATTTTCCTATTTCTCAAAATATATTATATTTTCATATAATTTTGTTTGTATTTATAATGTTTATAATTGACAATACATCTAAAAATTATATATATATATATATATATATATATATATATATATTTAATTCAATTTTTCAAAACTTTTCCTTCGAACGTAGTCGGATACCTTAAATTTAGGATCCTCAAGGCTCAATAGATTCTGTGGGCGCGTATATGTTTTCTTATTTGGTATTAAGTCTGCTATTTTTGATACCTTTAACATAGAAATATTTCTTTCAAAGCTTTTATTTTTAATGGCCACAGTTGCAGCCACTCTGCGATGAACTCATGTGGGAGGTGAAGTTGACTCAGAATAGAACCCGGGATCTTTGGGTCTGAAGGCCAGTAACATTTCCACAGGACAGCTAAGCGTTATGGCGAGCGTGTGTGAATGTTTGCGTCAAGTGAGTCTGACGACTTTGGTTGCGGGTAGATGGCGCCACATCAGTTGCGTGAAGGTTGAAGGTTCATTGTTCGAGGTCACCATTGTAGAAGATGAAATGTGCTCGGAATAGAACTCGGTACCTTTGGGTTTGAAGCCTAGTAACATAATCACAGGACAAAAGCAATTGCTCATTCCCGTAGATGTTATCTGTATTATTAAGATATCACCACACTACCTACGAAATAGCACCATTAATACAGGAATTAGATTGATGTGTCTTATCATTTTTCAATTCTGGCCTGTGTATACAATCCTGACTCATAAGATATTACTGTGAAACGTCATCCAAGAGTCAGTTCACTTCTTGCCATTTGTTAGAATCTTCTTCTTGCATACAACCGACCACCCAGCCACCACTGAACGTAGCAGTATCGGCAGGATTTGTGGTGGTCGACTGCTAAATAAGTACTGTCCAACCTTACATTGACTGAACAGTCAAACTAACATTCCTTTCGAGGTAGTAAATAGCTGCCTTTCTCCCCATCTGCACACTCTCAAACAGTTGGAATGGAACCATCCATCTTTGACATCCTATCCTTCAGGGTTTTGAGATGACATCAGTTCTGTACTTCAATCATTATTGACAATCTGCAGGTCCTTCCTTCACTCTGAGATCTCCATACATTCCATTAAATGGTGGTGAACCATACCCATTTCTCCACCAATGCATTTATTTTCCTGCGTTCTTCCAAGTCTTTGGAAGTAGGCAGAAAATCTCCCGTGTCCAGATATTATTTGGATTATCAGTGGATAGCATCTTCTTATTTTAATTTCCGGATGAGGAATAAAGTTGCCATTTGTTAGAATCTATCTTTCATGTAACATCTTACTGTAGACAAAACTGCTTTTTGATTTTCGAATAGAGTTGTTGTGATGAAAGACGCACTCCACTCATTGTGAAAAGCAGAACTTAGATCCGAATTTTACCCCCCTCGATTGCCAATTATTTAAGACTTCAGCGGTTTCTACACTCGAAGACGAAACTGTTTTTTATGTCTTTCGTAAAGTGTATTCATTTATTGTGAATTTTGCCACAGATAAAATTTCTATACGAACACCACGATCAACACCTTTTTTAATTTTTTTAAATCCATTTTTTAAGTAATTTATTAATATATGTTTAAATTCATTTCATTGAAAAAAATGACACTGTTTTTTAATAAATTAATTAACATTTTATGAACATATATTTGAAATATGATATCTTAAATTCTAATTTGTGCAGGCACCGAATTCTAGTTGGAAATGATGCCTATTTTGAGTCTTCATTCTGTCTGCCTCCATCAAGTTATAAAAATGGAGAGTTTCTTTAACAATTTTTGCATCCACGTTGGATAGAAAAAGCGAGATTTTTTCTGTCATTTTAACTTTTCAATAGCCATTGAAAGTTTATTTCAATAAATGTAACTTTGATTGAGGCACAAAACAATGACTGAATGAAACCTATTATTGTTATGTCATTGTATTTGGTTCATTTCTTGTTGCGTTACTTGTTGAATGAAGAAACAGACA
The DNA here is from genome assembly GCA_026543055.1 of Argiope trifasciata. NCBI lineage: Eukaryota > Metazoa > Arthropoda > Arachnida > Araneae > Araneidae > Argiope > Argiope trifasciata. The sequence goes on from JAPMOQ010009896.1 coordinate 587,090, forward strand.
AAATCAGAAGAAGAAAAATCAGAAGTACGAAGAAATTAGAAGTACCAAAAGACCATTCTTCATTAAGTGAATTAAAAACAAACAAACCAAATCTAGAATTTTCAGTGAAAGTACCTGAAGAAAAATCCTTATAACTCGAGAAACATTCAAAATTTGTCATCTGGGTATCGTTTGAAAGCTAAAGGATCACAGAACATTTTAAAACAATAAAAACAAATCAATATTTTGAATGATTTTCAAAGTTTTAAGTGTGTAAGTGCACCTTAACTTAATCGCGTCTGAATAAAAAGAATTTTAATGTCTTTTAACGTCTTGAATGATTTATAGCTTTCCCCAGAAAAAAAGAATTATTTTTGTTACTATTCTCACCACACGAGAATTCCTCCTGACATTCATTTTTTTTTTCTGAAGCCACCTGCAAAAATTTTTTCCCGATTTATACTCAAGCGCCCTTTGTGGTGGTATCTTAACCCCTTAACGGTCGCATCATTTTGAAGAAAATGGTCATAAAAGTGCCTATTTTTTTTTATTCAAGAAAATTATACAAAACTGAGTATATATACAATATTTGCATTCAGTTTTAATTTTTTACTTCATTTTTAGCTTGAAATAAAAAAAAATCGGAAAAGCCAACATTCAGGGTTATTATGACTGAATGTTAGCTTTCTAACAAAGACAGAAAATAAAAAAATATGTGTTTTAAGCATTCAAACATTATTTTATTGCATTTACACATAATGTAAATAACTACTAGTCATTTTTTCTTGTGTGATACATTTTAAAGCATGAGATGCATAGTTTCCTTTCTGCTGACATCTAGCTTAAAATACATGAACTATCTCTAAAAACGTAACAAATAGTCCAGGGCAGCCATCTGGCGTGTATATTGAGAAATAAACATGATTCTGGGAGTAAGAAATAGATTGTTTTAATATTTTTGGCGCATTACTTTTGAATAGGCCAGCCCGGAAATATCGTGGGCGCGAGAAATAGAAGTAGAAATTTCACCCCGCCATTTTCACGGGAGCGAGAAGGAAGGGGTTAATAAGCCAGTAACAGACACTAGTGATCGCTTTTTCGAATGGTTAAATTGTGTGACTTCAAGCCCAAACATCGCAGATTCAATCCTTGGCGGAATTCAACCTACACATTGGCGCAATTATAGCCAGCATCACCTCCACACCTCTTTTGCTTCGATTCATTCAAAACTTTTGTTTCTTGCGCAAAAAGTTTTATTTATTCGTGTGATGACGATAGAATGAAAGCATCCACACTTCATTTATCTGTGACGGCTTCGCTCGAGACGGTCGTTCAGAGTTATTTTATTTGGAAGAGTTATAGCAGTTTTAAATAAACTCGTTCACCCAGGGCCGACCCTCTGGGGATGGGGTGGGTGCTATGCAGCCAAGCCCCGCGACAGAGGTTGGGTCCCACTTTGATCAAGAATTAGAATAGTGTTCTGAACAATAATAGATTTTATATTTATTAATGAAAGTATACAAGCTTGATTCCACTTGACGGGCCAAGAGTCGACTGACACCGTTATTAGGCAATGATCGCGGTGGTGCCTATAAAATGGGGAGGGAGAGGGGGTGTTGGTTGATGAATAAAGAATTCCTTTTCAGGCATGCTAAGACAGAGCGGCCCGACTTCTGGGGGCAGAAGCTGGGTTCAAATGGACTCGTAAATCATCAGCAATGTACTTTTTCTGCATCTGCGTAATAATTTTTTCGCGTGCATCCATGTATGTTTGTTTATATTAAGTTGCTCAAACAAAAAGTAACGATAAAGGAAGCGATGAATTCCTAGCAATGCGCATTGCATGATTGCTTCGCCGCCCATGACCGGAATGAAAAGAAGCAAGGAAAAAGATTTGATTTAGCTGTGGGCGGACTTGGATACAGACGAAGCTCATAGTATAGTGTATTATGGTCTTGCGCAAGGACAATAAGTGAATAGATTTACAATCATTTATCTCTCCTATTATCTTATAGTATAGCATATAATAATTTGTTATTTCATTCTATAAACTGCTTAATACTGTTAGATATATCCCTGTCCACGCCTAGGGAATATCCCTCAGGGTGCAAAAGAAAGAAAATACCAAATGATAATTATAATGAGTTATTTCAAAGTATATTTACTATGTAAAAATTTTTCTTGACGTCGCCAGTTACAATAGCAAATGCTGATACTTCTTTCAGCAATGAACAAAGAATTATCTTCGGTCAAGCATGTGTTCAGAACGCTTAAATGCTCTTGCATCAAAAAAGAAATTGCAAAAAGTTGTCATTTTTCTGAAGTAATTGATGTAATAGCTGAAACAAAATCACCATTAAAAAAACCTGCATTAATAATATATGTTTGTGTTTGTTTTTGTAGACTTCACAAATAATGAAGACCCCAAATGGCTTATTGCACATGGGTCCCTTCATAGAGAAGGCAGCTCTGATTCCACCCCTTTCCAAATGCTGTCGTCAACAACGTTTTTGCTGAAATCTTCACTCTCTAAATGACAGCAGCTTTCAATTTTCTACAAACACTTGATGACTCGAATCAAAATGGAATGTCCTTTTTTTTTCAGCGATCTTCACACTCTTTGACAGATAAATGTGCACTTCCGGTTTTAAACACTCAGATTGGATCTCAAGGATGACAGTTTTAGTCTTATTTATCCGGAATATTTTTATTGCAATGACGGTTCGAGTAGTTTCCTCCAAAATTGAAACATTCTAATTTTTTTTATCCTCCGAATTTTATTTCGATCCGTCTCACCGGAAATGAGGAGGATGATTATTCTTCTCGCAGAATATATTCATCTGAACCCGCGACTCTGATCGAGAAGAAATTTTGATATCCATGTACGAAAAACTATCACATAATGACAAATCAAATTTTTTTAACCTAACCTAAAAACATTTAAAAGTATGAGCATGTGCGAAAAATATGACATAAATACAGTTTAATAATAAAAAAAAACGCAACTAACGTGAAAACAATTTATGAATATTGAATACCCGAAATAAAACAAAACAGCGAATCATTTTCGATCATTTTATTTATCGATCAAGACGGAGTACAACTGTATTATACATAAAATTTTTAAACTTTTAATGGAAATGAAAACGCAGTTGTCAACAATCAAGCCCGAACTTTCCACGCCAGTCGGCGTTATGCATAGGTCTGACTTTCCTACGCCAGTTGGGGTAACGCCATGCAGATGAGACATATTTTATTTCCTTTATTCTGTTTTATTTTTTATTTAAAAGTACTTCGGAATGATTCCGAAACATCGATCAATGAACAACATTTGATTTTAAATACATCAAACAGAAAGAAAATAAATAGAATCGTTTGAAATGATCGGTCGTTTTTAGCCTCATTTCTGTCGGGGGACAAAAACGGAGCCTTACTCATATTTGGTGGGATTTGGCCTCGGCTTTTTTGGCTCGAAAGTTAGTTTTTAATGAATAAAAAATGAACAGGAATAAAAAGTAGCCTCTGACTCTAACCTATCAATGTGCTAAATTTCATTCCGTTGAACCGTTCTGACGTGATTAATTAACTACTATAAATCCATCCAAACTTTCACATTTATAATATTAGTATGGATTGCTAAGGAAAGTTCGAATAAACTTCCAAAAATGCTTTATTTTACGACATTTAACCTATTGTCTAATTATCTAGAGTTAACTCGGGTTCTTATATATGGCACTTAATGACTATCCCTAAAAAACTCGTGCGAAGCAGAATTTGTCAATCAGATTTGTTTTATCACAATTTTACTCTGTCTGGAGGAATTGTTCGGCCTTCATTGCCAGGTTTCGTTGGTTTCGCGATTCTTCTGTCGGGACTGGTCTCGTGTTTTATATGTTGTAAAGTATACGCCTGCTAGTGGATTAGTAATGTACTAGCCGACTTTGGCGACCAGCTGGTTTGCCATGAGTAATGCGTTTTAAAATTTTCAATGAATTCCCATATTCATTAGCCTTGAAGTCATTCCGGGCATTGACTGGCCTGAAATTATTATTTTCTATAAGATGATGGATGGAAAGTTCTAAAAGAACACGTTTTCCTAATAATATTCTTTTTTATTAATCAGTCAGTTTTAACTATTGGTTGTGCTTACAAAATATTAAAAGTGTTTTTTTCGGTGATGTTGCAAAAATATTAAATATGTTTTTTAAAGAAAGCGGAAAAGGGAAAAAAATTGTTGACTTACTGATATTTATTATAATGATAATGAATATAATAATGATAATGATAATAATACAGATATTGCAACCGATTATAGAAATATGCCATTAAATCGGTACTTCAACGCATATCCTGTATAAATTCAATCAAGTTTACCGTAAATAAAGATTTGTTGAATTAAGTATTTAGATATTGCAAATGATTATAGAAACCTTTGCCTTGCATTTATTTTTTTAGAAAATATCACATTTTATATTTCTTTTATTTTATCCAGTCGCGTGCTAAAAGTTGCATTTCTTTAGATTTATTTTGCAATGATAGTTTTTTTTAAATCTGAACTTTCGTCATTGTTTTCTTTCATTCTATCCAGTCACGTGCTAAAAAACATGGGTAAAATATTTCTTTGAAAATTCGTTAAAAATAGAATCTTCAGTGATACATTAAAACACTGACACCATTAGAAAGCTATTTTTTTTATCTTTAAATGGATGTAAAAATCATGTTTGTGCGACCATATTTTCGGAAGTAATAGAGGAAAAACGTCGAAATATCGCTTCAGTTTTAATGAATTCAAATTCTAATAAAAAAAATTCGAAATAGGGCTCCGAGGTGCACTTTCAAGGTATGCATGTACCAAATTTGGTAGCTGTACGTCCAACGATCTGGCCTGTACAGCACCAACACACATACACATTGAGATTTATTATAAGTATAGATATAGATCAAGGATAACTGAGGTGTGAAATAATGGCGATGACGCAACATAACGAAAGTGATGATTTCTCAGATAGTAATTCCTGCAACTGAAAAAAAAATCAAATCCAACGAGACAGTGTAGTCTGTGCTCCCATTCCAGAGGTAAAACCAGTAAGAAAAGTAACCACATATCAGCTTATAGAATGACAAGTATCGCTTTGTTTTGTCGCTTGTTTCAAAAACTATCTAATATTTAATTTTTAAGTTAAGGTATTTGAATACGTTCGAGGGAATATTTTTAAAATTTTTTTAAACTATGGTTTTTAGATGTATTGTGAATTATAATTCAAAATACTATCAATGCAACAAAATTATTTGAAAATGTAACATATTTTGAGATGTTGGAAAATGAGAAATAAATGATATTTTCTACAAAACGGTTCACATTCTACATAAAATGGTAATGCAGCCATTCTATTTTTCTTCTTATACGAATTATAGAGTACAATAACGAATGAAATGAACCAAAATCGAAGAAAAATATCTTGATACAAAGATGTTACGGGTAAAAATATGCGTATAGATGCATTTTTTCCTCTAAATTCACAACTTCATTTTCTTAAAAACACCTGTAGATGAAAAAGTATTTCACCCACAATAAAACTTTTGGTTCATTTCATTGCCCACATCATTCAAAACACACGCGGAAATTTTTATGTAAATGTCTCTATTCGTTTTCGAGATATCGAGTTAACGGCGGAAAATGTTTATGAAAATTAAAGTTTTGTGAAAACTGAAAGACAAATTATTGCTGAAAAAATAGGTGACCCTGGATGATAGGTCAGGCCTACCTTTTTCTAGAAAAAATAATATATTTTGGAAAGATGAAAGGTTGAACTGCAAGAAATAACAGTTTTAAAAAATTCGCAGTGTGGTTCATAACCAGTATTTTTAACGTCGTCGGATACCTTAACTTATATTCGAACAGTTGGATAGACAGACTTCTCTGAATAGATAGTACGCAAAATTTTATATAAATATACCTTAAAGACTAATATTTAACTTTTTTTCGTTCGCCAGAGATCATTCGGGATAGTAAGCTAATATTGAAACTAAAGGCTTTTACACCCATAAAAATATAAAAATTCAACTTAAAACCTACACTATTTGTTTTGTTTCGTTTTTTTGTGTGTGTGTTTATTAAAAAAAATTTAAAAAATGGGATAATTTTTTGCAATTTTTGTCAAACAAATTTCCGTTAAAACAAATCATTTTTTATTCCGAAAACATTTTTTTCCAAAGGTTTAAACCAATTTTGTTCCTACTTGATATTTATGCGAAGGGCTCTCTGCTCTAGATATTACTTATGCCAAATTTCTAATTTTCCAGAGAGGTAAGATCAATTTCATTTTTATCAATTTGCGTTAGTCAGAAAATTTTGCGAAATTTGAGGAAGATAGAGAATCTAAGCTGTAAAAGATATTCTTCGTATTCCCAAACATTCACAGATTTTTACGGTAAAAAAGAAATTATAAATGGTTATCCTATGATAACAGCATATTAAAGCTGGAAAATTATACGCCATCCATTAAATAATTCGAACCATTCAAATTTCGATGTTAAGTTAAACTCAATTTTTTCCCCTTCCGTTTGATCTTTTCATGCACTGGTTCTACAGGAGTGCATAAAAATAATTTTTTTTTCTTATGATTCATCGAATGTTTTTTCTTTTTCATTGAGAAATAACCCTATCAACAAACGTTAAAAAAAGAAAAAAGCATCAATAATTCTCCGAACAGCATTTAGCTAATGAGGTCAAGTGCTTCGAATCCTAAACATTGGATAATTTTCCGCGCCAATTAGACTGGCAATATTTCTAAACTCGCCGCACATTCTTTTCGTTCGCAAACGATTCCTGATGCAGTGTGGGTACAACTCTACTCCGTTTAAAGTAATTTGAGAACGCGAGAGACGTTAGAGTTCAATTAAAAGTGTGTTTTCAGTAGAGTTGAAAAAAAAAAAATGAATTGGTTAAAGTTGGTGTTAGTTCTGCTGACTTTTGCTACGGTTTCTGGTGTTGATTGTAAGTACTGTGTTTTTTTAAAATACTTCGCAAATGTTTTACAGTTTGGTTTTGAAGAAGCCATGTTTTCGTTTTCAGAAAAATGATTCTGTTAAGCTATTGTACTCCAAATCAATATTTTTGAATAATAATATAAACGTTTTAATTTCATTGTCGAAAGCATGAGTTATTATTATATATTTCAACTTTTCGCGAAAATGATATATATTCCAACTTGCAGCAAAAATGAAGTATTAAATGATCCTTTGTTGGTGTTAATTATTTTTGTTAAGTGTAAGAAATACTTAAACATATATTAACTGACCATTTTTAATATTGCATATTTATTAAATTGTAAATTTTTATGACAACAAAATATTGAATATCATTCAATTGTATTTGAACTCTCTCATTTATGTGCGTTTAGTGCCGATGCATATAAATTTTTCCAGAAATTTTATTAATTATTTTAGCAGCAAATGTGTGTTCTTATTTTGTTGGCTATTAGTTTAACTGTGAAAAATTTAAATTTTTGACTTGTAATGAATTTGGCTTCGAGTGAAGCCAAAAAATTTTAACAGCTTAGAGTAGTTTTTTTTTTTCAATAATTGTTTAATTAATTGCTTGGTTAGGGAATGTGTTAGAAACAAGATGAAATGAATATAAATTTAACTGAACTGGAATAACTGAAAAATAATGTGTTGGAATCTTGTATTTTATGTTCATAAAACGAACTTTATATCACGTTCGGTTTCCTGTACTTTTTTTGATAAGACTTATTTATTTCAAATGGGTATTGAAATAACTGCAACTGTAGGTTTTTTTTGGTATCATTGTGTTATCTCATCAAAATTTTATTTACTCTTAGAGTTTTAAGATTTTTTTTTGTAACAAATGCGAGCTTATTTTGATTATGTACTGTATATTTTCACTTCTTGTAATAATTTCTAAATGAACGAATTCGTGTTTTGTAGGAATAAAGGCAAAATTTTTAATTTCCACGTAACATTTCAAAGAAAGTTGCATTTCACTCAATTTATATTGTTTTATTCATTCGGTTTTCAATCAGTTTTTCATATAATTTATAATATGATCATTTGAAACATAATAAATTGGAAATGTACATAATATTAATCTTATCATAGGAATAAAGGTCCCCTTAACCAGATACGATAACTGTAGGAATACCACACTTTGCTTGACCACTGAATTTTTCAAAAACTGAAGCTTAATTTCGATTCCTTAAACTTAAGCCTAACTCCTCACATATGTATACACTTATGAGTGATCAGTAAAACCATTTTGTAATACAATGTTTTTAGAATGTCCTGTGTGCATTGTTTCCTTCAAATGAGTTACACATAAAATTTATGTATGTTCTAAGTGTACGTACACATTTCGAAAATCTTTCAAAATATCGAATACTTTTAGTGCTTCAAAATGTTCTTGGTATCCTTTGAAAATGAAAGGATCATAGATGTAGTCAATATTCAGAATATTTCTTGAGTTGTAAGGACTTCTCTTGTGGTGTTTTCACTATAAACTGTAGCTTTGGTTTTTAAAACTCATTTTATAAAAAACATTTTTTCACAGTGTTGCTTCATTCAATTAATCGTAATTCGACAAAAATTTAACCAAGTAGATATATTCATATATAAAAATATGTATGAAACGGTGGATGTTATGTGCAGACATCCAAGTTATATTTATAGAAATAAATTTCTAATGGTTATTTAAAAGTGATAATTATAGAAACTTTTTTTTCTATTTATGGTGGATGAAAAAATTGTTAAAAAGAAACTATATATTTTTGGAGACAACGTGAAGACTCGCATTAGGCAGTTCCAACTAGAATTTGTCTTACAAATTAGAATTTAAGGTACGTTTCAAAAAATATGCCATTTAACTCATTGAATGTTAATTAGTGTCGTACGATTTTATTATCACAGAAATCAGTTTTAACATTAATGATCTATTGTGAAAAAATTCTATTTCTAAAATTTAAATTATTTAAAAAAATCTAGTGTGCATACAACTTAATATTTCTGTTCATTTCTTTGTACCAATTTTTAGCCCTACATAAACAGTACAAGAGTTGGATAAAATAATCTATATCTATACTTATAATAAAGCTCAATGTGTATGTGTGTTGGCGCTGTACAGGCCAGATCGTTGGACGTACAGCTACCAAATTTGGTACATGCATACTTTGAAGGTCGGGATTGTGCACCTCGGAGCCCTTTTTTCGAATTTTTAATTAGAATTTGAATTCATTAAAATTAAAGCGAAATGTCGACGTATTTCCGCTATCACTTCCGAAAATATGATCGCACAAACTTGATTTCTACATCCATTTAAAGATTAAAAAAATAGCTTTCTAACGGTATCAGTTTTTTAACGTATAACTTAATCTTCGATATTTAGCAAATTTTTAAAGAAATATTTTAACCATGTTTTTTTTTTGAGCTCGTGACTGGATAAAATAAAAGAAAACAATGACGGAAGTCCAAATAAAAAAAAAAACTATCATCGCAAATTAAACTTAAAGAAATGCAACTTTCAGCACGTTACTGGATAAAATAAAAGAAATATAAAATGTGATATTTTCTAAAAAAATAAATGCAAAGCAAAGGTTTCTATAATCGTTTGCAATATCTAAATAATTCAACAAATCTTTATTTACGGTAATCCTGATTGAATTTAGACAGGATATGCATTGAAATCCCGACTTAATGGCATATTTCTATAATCGTTTGCATTATCTGTATCATTCATTCAAGAATTGTTTCCCCTTTTTAGTTTTATTTAAAAAAACTTATTTAATATTTTGGCAACATCACCGAAAAACATTTTTAATATTTTGGAAGCACAACCGATAGTTAAAACTGACTGATTCATAAAATTAAAGAATATTATTAGGAAAACGTGTTCTTTTAGAACTTTCCTCCCATTTTAAAGAAAATAATAATTTCAGGCCAATCAATGCCCGAATAACTTCTAGGCTAATGAATATGTGATTTAGTTGAAAATTTTAGAACCCATTGCTCATGGCGAACCAGCTGGTCGGTAAAGGCGGCTAATAAAATATGAATAGAATCTATTTTCTGGCCTGGGAAATTTTTTTTTTTGATATAGCTTGTGTTAGGAAATGAACTTTCGTAGAACTACGGCAGTAAATACTTTATCTGAATCCACATTATGTAAGGTAGGTGGGTGTCAGCTGTAGTGGATTCTTTATAGCATAACTGAGGTTAAACAGAGTAAAATGATTTATGAAGAGATCGTATTTTATATTATGGAAGTATCGATTGATAAATTACACGGATAAAATATGAAGGCCTGTTTCACTATAATTCTACGGTGATGTATTATAATGCATGATCCCGACATTAAAAATAGAATGGAATCCTCGATTCATTAATATGTTATATGAAAATAGGCGTTATCTTCAAATTTAATAGCTGCAAGTTATTTAAAAATTCTTGTGATTAAAATTGGTAAAATTCTCCGCAAATTCAATTTTTTTAGATTGAGCAAAAATTTTTAAAAATAAAAATAAAACCTTGAAAAATAAGATTCGGCATAAAATTGATATTTTTAAAAATGTATTTTTTGAATTAAACAAAAAGGCTTTCATTATTTTTGTGAAGATTTTTTTTCTTTAGAAAGTGTGATAACCGTTATACATTTGGCAACAACGAATAAACTTATTTCCGCGCTCAAATATATATATATATATATATATATATAATATAGTGTGTGTCTGATAATCTTTACACGTTAGTGCCTCATTTTGATTTCTTTTCTTCACTCTTGATTGAACGAAATTTTTGAGTTTTTTTAAATTTGTGACAAGAATTTGTAATATTTTGCAGCTCCCTTAAGATATACGTGTACACTTGGAAACTTCGAAAATTCTTCAAAGCACCGAATTTTTTTTTATTGCTCCAAAATGTTTTCTTATTCTTTATCTATCAAACGATACGGAGATGTTGTCAGTATTCGGAATATTTCTCGAGTTATAAGGACTTGTATTTCTCTGAAAGGCATTTTTTCTGAAAACTCTTCAGATTCTTCGGTTTCTTTTTTTAAACTTGTCTGAAGAATATCTTCCCTCGTGTTGCTTCATTCAAACAATCGTAAATCGACAAGAAATGAACCAAATGCAATTTTTGTATCAAAATCTGTTTAAAACAGTGTTTTATGACTCAGCCAAAGTTATATTTACCTGAATAATTTTTAACAGCTGTTTAAAGATTAAAATAACCGAAAAAATCTCGCCTTTTCAATTGTAAATGAAAAAACGTTTAAAGCAAAATTATATTTTTATAACTTGATGGAGGCAGACAATGTGAAGACTGATATTAGGAATCATTTCCAACTTTAATTGTGTCTGCACAATTAAGAATTTAAGCTGTCATGTTTCAAAAAATTAATTCATTAAATATTAATTAATTTAATATTTTTCTCATTGAAATCAGTTTGAGATTATATTTAAGATCTATTGTGAAAAAATTGGATCTATAAAGTTTAAATTTAAAAATATATATATCTTGGCGTGTACGGCCCACCTTAAGCGAAATGTTGAATGAAATGCAGCTTCTGAAACCTTTCAATAAAATATTTGCAGGACGTTTACATTTGAGGTAAACGCAAGAAATCTTCGCAAGGTTTCTTCCCCCCTCTTATTTTCTGGCCTAGAATTCTGTTAATATTTTACAATGAAGTATAACGCGCGCTCAAATGATTTAGTCTAGTGAACTGGAATATTGCAGCTAAGTACCAAATTTTGAACAAACGAGCATTTTTGAAAGCGAAAAATGTTTGTTTCAGCTGAGAGTAATCAAAATCTTCATAAAAAGCAAGATAAGTGTTATCAGAAGTTTTAAATAATCGCTGAAATATATACTTGAAGGCTGGTTTCAGTTAGAGACGTGCTGACATCGAATATTCAATGCATAATAATTATCTTAATGTTCGTTCTATTCCATCTTTTAAACCCTTTATTTACCCTTAATATGTTGCCATCCATTTTTCAGCTTCATTTTTGCACCAATCCTTTACAGAATAATCCCAGGAAAAGAATGTAATTAACAGAAATGTCTTAGTTAAAATAATAATTCCTACTTTTTTAATTCCTACTTTCAGAATTATTAGCTACATGCCATTTGGGTTACATTCCCCATGCTATTTAGAGTACAAGCAGTAAAAATAGTCAAAGATATAAGCTAGATTTAAATGGTACTTTCCAAGTACCGTCAGGAAATAAAGGGTGAAAGGGAAATCGCTATATAAATTACTTTCATGGCAACTTGGGGGATGTTTTGAGCCTAGATTCAACTCGGATTCTATTCATATGCTTATTTTGGAATTTCGTATTATTGGAATACTTCCCTTCTATTCGAATTGAAAATTTCATGAATGATAATTTGCCAAAAAGAAATAAGTTGTGACGATATATTTTGAAAGTTGATGATGGTGATGTCGTGTTCGCGTTACCAAGGAACGAGGGGGGAGGTACAGTAGTTTCTGAGGTTAGACACTTATTTGAGGTCGGCATTTCGATGCAACAGAATTTAGTTTTAATTCTAGTGGAAATCGAAAGGTAATTTTAGGTAACCGACTATGCTGGAAACCAATTTCGAAAAAACGAAATGAATTTTTAATCTTGTTGTTTTATCTATTCTATACTTATAATAAAGATCAGTGTGTGTGTGTGTGTTACAAAATTTGGTACATGTATACCTTGGAGGTCGGGAATGTGCGCCTCAGAGCCCTTTTTCAAATTTTTAATTAAATTTCAATTCCTTAAAATTTAAGCGAAATTGCGACGTTTTTCCGATATCACTTCCGAAAATATGATCGCACAAACATGATTTTTACATCCATTTAAAGATAAAAAAAATTAGCTTTCTAATGGTGTCAGTGTTTTAATATATATCTTAAGCTTCTATTTTTAAGGAATTTTTAAAGAAATATTTTAACCATGTTTTTTTAGCACGTGACTGGATAAAGTAAAAGAATGCCGGAAGTTCGAATAAAAAAAAACTATCATCGCAAAATAAATCTAAAGAAATGCAACTTTTAACACGTGACTGGATAAAATAAAATATAAAATGTGATATTTTCTAAAAAAATAAATGCAAAGCAAAGGATTCTATGATCGTTTGCAATATCTAAATAATTAATTCAATAAATATTCTTTACGGTAAACCTGATCGAATTCAGACAGGATATGCATTGGAATCCCGGTCCAATGGCCAATTTGTAAAATATTATTAATAAGCGTATATATTGTTAAATACTGTTAATTTGATCTAAACGAAGTAAATAATTGCATTTTATGTAGCTTGAGTCAAACAATCCATTTATGAATGAGTTTGATTTCTTCATACTTTGCTTTGTGAGCCATATTTTACAAAATATTTTTATTAATATTTTAAATAAAAGTTGGTACATCCATCAGTCTTCTAAATCAATCATTAAAACTGACTGATTTATAAAATTAAAGAATATTATTAGGAAAACGCCTTCTTTTAGAACTTTCCGTCCATCTTAAAGAAAATATTAATTTCAGGCCAATCAATGCCCGGAGTTACTTCAAGGCTAATGAATATGTGATTTAATTGAAAATTTTAGAACCCATTACTCATGGCGAACCAGCTGGTCGCCAAAGGTGGCTAGTCATAAATAAATATAAAAATTAGTTTTATGGTAAAAAAATGTTTTCTGAGAAACGTCAATTTTTAAATTTTAATGCAATTTTGCCGTAACAATAAACACTTTACCGTTTCAAAATTAATAATACCGAAGTCTCGATCACCTTTGCAAACAAGTTATAGCGAATAATAATCTGAAGCGACCCATCTAAGAATTTTTGGAGTTCTTTCACTCATTTGCAACTGAATTTTGATAATGCTTAATGATAATGTGCCACCAAATGCATATTTTTTACCTCGTTTTTTTCCTACATCATTTTAAATTTATGTTGCAACTGACAGGCAATTCTTTAATTTTGAATTCTGGTGTTTAATGTTTCAGCTGAAAATTATCAATCTTCAGACGCAAGATAAATGTTATCAGAGGTTTAAAATGAAAGGCATGAATCATGTTTATGTAATCTTTTTTTAACAGGAAGTAATCTCTATGTAAAGAAAGATCTTGGGAAAATTTTAGTTGAAAATCGCGTTTCGTTTGGTCGCAGGTGTTAAAAATGTTCGATGTTGATGTTTCGATGATGATGTGCGAGATCATGTTTGGTTTTTGATGTTTTCGTTAGGGGTTTCTGAAGGCAAAAAATAATTGAAGCTCGAATGTATATGTTAAAAAAATTTCAATCGTACTTTTACCTGCTTCTGCCAGTGTTGCATTATTATTTTTTTTCAAGGCAGATGCGTTTTTAAGATTGATCTGCTTTTACTTGTACTGCTTTATTATTACGTACGCATCTTTGACAGCCGATGCGTTTTTCATAAGTTGACTTAGAACTAAGACGTCATAGCTGTTATTTTCATGGAATATAATTTCTTTTGGAGGAAATTAAATAATTTGCTATACGTTGAAAAAAAACTCCACTCGCGTTTAATAAGTTTTGATAAATGTATTTTCTATGTTCCCCCAAAATGAAAATATCATTCTTATCTAATATCTATCATTTATTCTTAAACGGAAAACTTTGAAGGATTTGACTCGTGTTCTGAGATTTCCATTATGAAATTGTTTTATGAAAAATCGGAAAAAAGCAGTTAGTGTTAAAAAAAATATTGCTTTCATAAAACAATATTAACATGGTTGAACATTATCATTATATATCTATTGAGAGGGTGGTGATAGAAACCGATAAATTTTTCGTGATTATTTCTCAGATAAACTAGTTAATAACTTCAGCCAATATTTGTCTTAATTTAAAAATAATGTTCCGTCATGATAATTTGAAATTTGCAATCGTAGATTTCATTTTCTTTTTTTTAATTAAAAATATTATAGCAATTCTTATTTTAATGGGTGAACACTTTTTTCTCTTTCAATTTTTACTTTCGCCCGAGAAAGTCCTTCGGAAACATTAATTACCTCATTTTCGATTAAAGTCAAAGCATCTGACATACAACTTCCTATTGCGAACTTTAAACTGTTTAAAACCAATCATACAATTTTATAATCCAATTTAGACTTAAGTGCAGCTACAAAAGGCAATAACTGTATGGATTTTAACTCTGAAAACTGAATTCCATAACGTATCTTGTATTTAGTATTTCTTATGCAGACATTTACGAAGTTATTTATAGCACGGTTTCTTAAAATAGGCCAAGTGCCTGTTGTGGAAGTACTGCCGCCATATCCTTTAAGAATATTTGACAAACCATCAGCGTCCTCCTATTGATAATATTAGTGTAGAAACAATGACAATAAAGATACAATTACAAATCTTTAGTAATTTATCTATTTATTAATGTAGTGATAGATCAATCCTTTTCCACTTTTATTAGATTTTGGTGGAGAGCTCAAACCCATTGTTATCTATGTCGGTACTTTTATACATTTTATTTGGTTTTGAAGGAGAGCCCCAACCCATTGTTATACATGTCAAATACGTTTTGAATTCTTCAAAACTCGCATCATAAACGTCTGGAATTGAGGAACTTGCACTCAATAATTCTTTCCCTACCCCCAATTTGTAGGATTATCGGGATTTTATTGTTTTCGACAAGAAAACTTGGTGTTCATCTAGTGGGGTGTCTGAGCGCATGTATTTGATCTTGCATTTACGAGATCTTATCTTGCGTACACTTACGCATATATCTTGTAATAAATGATAACTAATTCTGTTAATAGAAAAATAAGTTGGTTTCTATCAGAAAAATAAATAGCGGAATTAAATTTAATTATCTGAGAAAGTTATAGGAAAGTATCTATGTCTGTTCTGTTTACTAATATTTGAATATACTCATATTTTTGAATGAATTTTCTTGTAAATCTCTATTCCCTATACTCATAAAAAGCAAAAATGTTTTTATTTGAGTGTTATAATTCACTAAGCAGTATCTTTTTCAAGAAACTAGTCGATTTTGGCGAGCAATATTTTACCAAGATAAAAGTTCTTTATAATTTTCAGTTACATAAAATATATAACTTGGTCTCTTAATAGCTAAATATTTTGCAGAAAAAGCTATCAGTTTTTGATAAATATATAATTCAGTTATATGTTGGCCTTAAGCAGTTCTGTTCATTGTATTATTTACCTCTAATTTCTGTCGACCCATAAAATTAGCACATTTTAAATGAGAGTCAAAATGTTAAACTACAATTAACCTAAAAATTTTTTTTATTAAAACCAAGCACTTTTCTAAATATGAAAATTGATTGCAGTGTCGCTCAGGATTGAAGTTGTATATACAATGCAAAATTTTCGTAATTTATATAATATTTTAGAATTATTCAATTTTCTAATTCATGGTAAAATTCAGTTTTTAGTTTATTTTTAAAACATTTAAACGATGCAAATGAAAATATTTTATTTGATTTCAGTCAATAAATGCTCTTAAGAAAAAAAATTATAAAGTTTAAATTTTACTTTTCTTTTGTCCTAAGGAGTTCATATTCTGCGATATTATTCTAGAAACTTTCAACTCAAGTCCAATAAACTTTTTGTCTTCTGCGATCAAATCTGTCAGTTTTTACATATCCATATTAGAACAATCATAGACCATTCACTGTAGCGAAACCCTGGCAAAAGATTGACGTATCTACTTTGAAACGGTCTATAAAGTGGTCCAAAATCGCCAGTTTTTATAGAAGAGCGGTATTGAAATTTCATAAATTATTCAGTTTTAGTGAATGATTTAGTTGATTGTAGTTCGAAGATTTTTAAGAAGGCCCTTAGCGCTCCGAAAAATTCATAATTTCATATATATGAATTTTTGAAAGTTGAATTTTTCGGAAAAATTTCTCTATTATATGAAAAAATGCAGAAAAATAACAGTCTTTGAGAACTACTTCGTAATGTTTCTTCCGTTGTTGGTTTGTTTTAAAGAAATAGTTATTAATTTCTGATCTTTTTGTTGTTATATGGTCGTTTGTAGTTCTGTGATGTAGTCGAAAGTCGGCGTTTTCAGAGTGTAACCTGATTTCGGAATGGTCGGGATATTATTATTTTGATGTTAATGGAGTGTTCATAAGCTTTCTATTATCTTGGAGACCTTTTTTTTTTTTCTTTTTTTCGGTGCTTAGACTTGCCTTCGCTGACGTGTTAAAAGTTCCGCGTTTTTGTTCAGAACATGTAGCTATCGTTTAATAATTTTGCATTACATTTTCCCATTTATTGCTTTCTACACAATGAGGCATTTTTAAAAATAGCAATTTTCCCGTTAATTATGCAGATTTGTTTTCTTTTAAAATGAGGGCCGCTGTGGCCTGATGGTAAGGTCTCGGCTTTTGAACCGGTGGGTTGCAGGCTCGAGGTCCGACTCCACCGAAGAACCAGTGTATGCGGATCTGGTGCGCTTTAAATCCGTCGGGGCCAAACGTCCTCCCGTTGGTGTGGAAGTTTGGAGGGAGGATACTAGCTTAGGCGTGGTCATCGGCATCGGTACAAAATGACGAGGTCCGGTTCTAACTAGTCTTAGTTTTGCTTCAAAAACGGCTCGTTAATAGAACTAAACTAAAAAAACTCTTAAAATCTTATCAAAATACTTGGGTAGGTTGGTGTGGAAGTTTTAAAAAAATTATTAAACGGTGATTACTTAATTTTACATACTAACTGAAATTTCGCATTTTCCAGTTAACTTTCATGTTTAATTGAACACTAATCATTCAAATAAAATCTTTTTAAATGTATTTTTTGCACAAACTCTTTATTATTGAGTCTATTTAAATTGATTTTTCTTCATTTGAACTAATGTTCAAATGCCTGTGGAATACAATGATAGATAGGATTTGTCTTTTTCGCATAGCATAATATGTTTGCAATAAGTCCTATATCATTCTTAAATTTTTAACTTAATTTAAAAAATTTAAAGCGCTGTTTTGGTGACGCCTTTTTTAAAACTGGCATCTGAAACCTTCTTTGTCCACTTTTCGCAAAGCAGCTGAGATAGTATGCCTGGGATAAATTTCCTGTTATACTGGATTATTGGAACGGAATACGATTTTCTATACTGACCATTTTCGGTAATTACATATGACGCATCCATTGTCAACACCTTATTAAATATAATGCAACTCCAAATGTTTAGAACTAACCGAAGTAATCTTATCAATTTTCTCGCATGCCTTCTGAAAACACGATTTTGTCTTGTGCCCGTTTATTCTCGAACGAGTAAAAACAAAATTCGACCCAGTATGTGAGGCATTTTCTTTCCGAATGATCGCATTTAAATGATTCTGAAAGTACAGATAGAAGATCTCAACTCATTGCTCAGTTCGATGTAAAATGTGATGGCTTCATACTCTATAGACAGTGTGCGGAGCGTCCTTCTGAAGTGCTTAGATTTGAAAGCCATTTTGAAGCGCCTTAAAAGTGCTTAGTTTTAGAAATAAGATCTCGAGAAAATAAAGCACTTTTAATGAAGTGTCTGGAAGATATTTTTTGTTTTAGCATAAGATATTCCGTTTTGCTGCCGCATTCGATGAATACGTATAAATCGGTAAGTCATAAATATTTGTTTGCTGGCTATATTAAAGAAAGCCAGCGAAAGGGAAGCATTCAGTGAAGGGATCAAAAGGTTTTAACTATATTGAAATAATGGTTAAATTTTTTTCGCTCGTTTTTTCAACATTGGGCACCGTATTGAAGTACTGGAATGATTATTCCGAAAGAGGTAAATTCAAAATATGCCGGTATAGGACATACACGTTTCACACATAAGCACCTCAGTTTTGGAGAAAGCGCACCCGTATGTTCCACTTGCCATACTAATGTTACTGTTAAGCAGATATTGATCGAATGTCCTTTTCATTCCCATCACCAACTTTAATTCCATATCTGTTACCTTGCGTGACTTGATGGATGAAACATTCCATCCAAATCTTTTTAATTACTTGAAAGCTATTTGTTCTTTACAGCATATTTGATAATCTGTGCTCTTTGCTTACATTGGAAATTTACGAGCCATTTTGCCAATTTCACCTGTCTTGCGTTAGTTTTTAATACTCATGTGTTCGATGCATTTCATGTGGTTTCAATAACTCGCGTCTGCTTTTAAAATCGTGTTTTAAATGTCTGTTCTAATTTTACCATATGTTTGGCGCAGTTTGGCCAGGTGTCGCTCTTGCGCCAATAAACCACACACAACCACAAGCAACCTCAAAATATGTCAAACTGGTTGCGTTTCGAAAAACGTTTCAACTTGTTATACATGTAGTGTTTTAAATAGTTCTCTTATAAAAGTTGACTTAATGATAGTTTATTTTTTTAATTTTTTATACTTTTCAGTTTTTTTTTTTTTGAGCAAATATTATAAAAAATTCATTAACAAATATAAAAATTTTAAAAATGCACGTTTAAAATTTTAAATTCAATAAAAATGATATATTACAACAAAACAGAAAATAACCTAGGATTAGAAAATGCGCAGGATTACATGTGCGCACATGTGTATATGTGCTTAATTTTTTTTTTTTTTTGCCTGTGATGTTTAAAAAGTGCTCAATTTTTACCCATTCTCACTACACACCCTGGTACAGACAGGCAGAAGATCTCTACCCATTGTTCAGTTCGGTGCAAAATGGGATCGGTTTATACTATATAGATGCTAAATCGGTGAAACCAATTTTATAAATCCAGCTCGATTTATTTTGCAGTTATGTTAACCTATGTTTGAACAATCGAATAAACTTAAATATATTTTGCTCAACATATAATTGAAATCTGTAAAATTATTTAAAGATTAAGTAATTGAAGTAAAATTATTTTTGATTTCATCCATCTAGCTGAAAGCATTTAACTTCGTCAGGTATTTTCTAACGATGTATTTTTCTAATTCTGGTAAGTCTAAATCGTAGAGAATCGCTAATTCGATTTTTTTTCTATTCTTATAATCCTCTCTCTATTCGTTAATGAGACTATTTTAAAAAATGGGTTATGTTTATATAAAAAAATTCTTAACGATGTGGCAAATGTTCTAGGAAAAAATTTAGTTGTAAGTTTTGAAATAAAATTTAAATTATTTTTAAATTATTTTTATTTTAAAAAATTATGCATTTTAGTAAGAACTAGTATTAGAAATTGAACAATGATGCAGTGTAAATACTTCACATTGTATGCGTCAATTTTTTTAAAGCTGAACCGATCCGTATCTCGATACTTCTGATACATGAAGCAAGTCTGATATATGAAGAGCAGATTCAGAGATGTGACAGTTCATTTCTCACTTAATGCAAATGAAACAGAACCGCGCATTGTTGCAGCGAGAACTCTGCAATATTATTTGTTGGACACATTTAATGTTTTCTAGATGAAGCTAAAAACCCATCTTGATTGAATGTCGACTTTTCTCGCCACTTCAATCAAGCGGTTAAAGATAATAATTCGTCAGCTCAGCGCTTGTTTTGTGGTCTCATAAAATGCCCAGTTTCCTTGTCTGAGGTTGGCGGAAGTGGCGGTGCTTCAACCGGCATTATTAAAATGACGCGACGTTCGTTGGAAATAAAGAAACATTGTAACTATCTAAACATCCGATATTGACAAATGAAGATCAGATGATAGACGGAACAAAATTTTGCTGCCGTTTTACTTTCCAGCATAAGAAGTAACAGAAGGTATTGCTGAACCTCGAGTTTTTAGAGCTAGTGAAATCGTTAAGAATTCAACCCAGATGTTTCTGAAAACAAACGCATTTTAAATTACTCAAGAGTTCGCAAAACATTTTTACACTCTCGTAAAAGAAGTTCGGAGATGGTATTGCAAAAAATGAATGTCTGTGTGTCTCTTATGCCTTCCTAAACCGTTCACCCAATGCCGGTGAAACTTGGACAGTTTATTGTTTACACCTACGGGATGGTAATAGGGATAGTACAGTTATCTAAAATTAAATAAACTCGAGTCTCAACCGCATCTATTGACCAAGGATTCATCTTCAAACAACTCGCCGAAGAGGCAATAGATTTTGTAGAAATGCTAAATCCAAGTGAAAGGTTAATATTTTCTTGTTATTGAAAAAAAATATGTTGCAAGTTATTTTCAGAGGTAGCAACTCTAAGAGGTAATAAAGTTTTCGGGAGACCAACTCTGGGGTTTTTAACTTTTAATTAAATGTTAGCGTTTCTCGCAGTTACTACGAAAAATATTGTGGTACGAATAACTTTGCACCATCTTCATTTTCAAAAATTATTTTTCCTACCATATTAACGATTTTATGATATATGTTTACAGTGTTTAATCAGTTTTGAAATAAACTATTTTAATCGCCTTTCCTAACATTAAATTTGAGAATTCTGAGCGAATATGAAACGAATCGCGAGATACAATTTTTTTTCATCACCATTGTGAAAGAACACCAAACTTTGTGATTCTGGAAGAATACTCTAATCTAATAGATAAAAATGAATATTAGTTTATGTTTTATATACTGTCGTACCGTTCATCCTATTTCGATAAAACATTGCCAAATGATGGATTGCACTTAATAATTTTTTTTTTCAGTTGCAGCAACGCGTCGGGTATCATAGTTGTTAAAATAAATCTAACACGCGATTTCAACAAATTTGCATATTTCACTTTCTAAAAATGCATTTTTGGCATTATGTCTGTCTGACCATTTGTGACGAAACTCAAAAGCATTTTCATCTAGATGGATTAAAGTTGGTATATCGCCATTTCGCTAAATTTCTAGATTTTTTGAGAAACTATTGAGAGAATCTGCGTGCCATTAAATACATAAAAACCCCGATAACTATAAAACGGAGAAGCATTTATAAAATTCAATACACAGATTTAACATCTGTAACAGAGATTACAAATGAATGTTACGCCACATATTTTGGGCACACCATCGATCAGAACAGTTTGCACGTGACTTCATGTGATGAATTGAAGTGTGTCCCGATTCGATTACAGGAACGCACATTCGCACACCTCTGAGATGGTACATAGAACCACCCTTCCCGAACCGGGACTCGAACCCGGAACGCCCAGATCACGAGATAGCCGCTCCTACTCCTAAGTCCGAGCGCGGGCTATATTTCGGTGCTATTGTACGGTGCAATAACATACACGGCATGCTTCTTCTTGCATACACCGGCCACCGCTGAACGTAGCAGTATCGACAGGATTTGCTGTGGTCGACTGCTGACCAAGTATTGTCCAGCCTTACATTGACCGAATCAGTCAAACTAGCATTCCTTTCGGGGTTGTAAATGACAATCATCCTCCCCATCTGCACTCTCTCAAACAGTTGGGATGAAACTATCCATCTTCAACATCATGTCCTTCATGATTTTAAGATGACATGGTACCATCAGTACTGTACTTCAATCATTATTGACCATCTTCAGGTCCTTCCTTCACTCTGAGATTTCTCTAATAAGGGAATCTCTGGCATTCCCTTATTAGAGTATGCAAGAAAGTTTTACTGAGACCACCACCACTGGTTCAGCTGTTCACTTAATATATTTCATATCAAGAAAAAGTCTTTAATTCAGCAAGAGTTATGAAGACGTAATCGGCCGTGGACCACCCAAACAGAAGGAGGCGTCTTCCGCGTCCATTTGTCAAGGAAAAACACTTTCAATTGCCGGACTGAAATGAATTTCAGGAAGTATTCAAGGCCGGATGTCTTGCATCATTTGGGTGAAAGTGCTTCCTATATCCACGACCCAGATTGACAGACAGACTGGCGGAAGAAGGGTTTCGGTTCGCTATCTGTGAAATCTGTAATCGGTTACGAAATAATTTAAAAGCAGTTCAATGCTTGTCTAAAGCGAGTAAACTGTCGGTTATACATTAATAAGCTATCTGGAGGTTAGTTGTAATTTAATTAGTCCGTGTTTTTTTTTTTTTAATATTGAGCGAGCTTGTCTGAAATTTTCGGTCTATAAGACTCGTACATTAAGGTATCCGACTACATTAAAAACACTGATTATCGACCACATTGATGATTTTTTTTTAAATTCTTATTTTTTGTTGTTGAGACATTTCTCTTCCCATAACAGTTTATCTTTTCTAGGGAAAGAAGGCCTGACCTTATCATACAGGGTCATACATTTTTCAGCTAAAATTTGTCTTTATCTTCAATTTTTTCAAAAGTTTTAACTTTCATAAAAAAATTTTCACCGTTAACATATTACTAAAACTAATAGAGGTATTTATGTAAAAATTACAGCGTGTGTTTTAAGTTATAGGGGCAATGAAATGAACCAAAAGTTTTAGTGTTGGTGAAATACTTTTTCATTTATAGGTGTTTCTAGAAAAATTAAGTTGATAATTTATAGGAAAATGCATATTTACGTATATATTTACCCATAACTTCCTTTCATCCTCAAATATTTCTTTGATTTTGGTTCATTTCATTCATCATCATATTCTGTAACTTTTGTGTAAAGAAAAATGGGATTGCTGCATTGCAATTTGTGTATAGTGTGAACCGTCTTGGTTAAATTTCAAAAAAATTTGCAACACATTTTCCTATTTCTCAAAATATATATTTTCGAGTAATTGTTTTTCTATTTAAAGTGTTTATTGACAATGCATCTAAAAACCATAAATAGTGTCTGAAAGATCCAATTTTTGAAAATTTTTCCTTCGAAAGTAATCGGGTACCTTAATACCATGTTATTTTTTTCATTGAGAAATATCATATCAAACAAGGAATAATTTGCTTATAGGGAACGCGGTCATTTCATAAAGTGGTTATAATTGAACTTGTATAAACAGCATCATACAACGCAAACGATATACAACGAAATATGATATATAGACTATACACGAAGTGCCCTCGTAAAATTTTGAAATAAGATTCTAAAATGTGTAGCAGAGGGCGTGTGTTTTGGAAAAAATCATTAATTTTAACGCTATAAACGACCAAAAGAGAATATTTAAACAGTATTAACATTTATTGACAAGTTTCTAATTACTTTATCGAACCACTTTAAGTAAAGGTATGGATAATATAAAAGTGCGCTGTTCGAGGGATGAACAGTTCAGTGCGCAGAAACAAGAACCGATTAAGAAGAAATTGCACAAGAGGAGCCTTTGTTAATCATGTCCAGGATGATGTAGGGAAAGGTGTCCCCTGTGATCAACCTCATTCATCTGCAAAATTTTTTTACCACTGAATTAACTGCTATTTACTTAGCCCTCAAATGTATTGATGAACAACAGATCCATAAGTCTGTTATTTACACAGATTCTTTGAATGCTCTGTAAGCTTTAAACTCGTCATCTCTAGATCATCCACTTCTACAGGAAATGAAGACGATACACTGTCTTCTCTGTGGAAATTAAAATATTATTTTGCTATCCTGGATCCCATCGCATGTGGGTATTTCTGGAAATGAAATCGCCGATACAGCAGTTAAGTCAGCGAGTGTCATTTTGCTCCAACGTCTTTCTTATAAAGATATGCACACAACTATAATTCGTTTGTGATATTGCCAACGGCAAAATCAGTGGAGACTAACAACAAGCACCATTTTATCAAACCACAATTGGCCAACTGGTTTTCAAAATTGAGTAGACGCTATGTCATTTTATCCCGACTACGTATTGGTCACACTCATTTGACACATAGATTTTTACTTTTTTTCCGAACCTCCCCTCTTCCAATGTGTGACGATTGTGGTGTTATTTTAACAGTTCGTTGCATTTTAATGGAATGCACTCGCTTTATTGACCTTCGATTTAACCATTTTAATAAATCCAACCATTTTTTTAAACTTGGGTTTGTTATTGGGTGAGACGCATCTTCCAAATATTTTCTTATACATTAAAGATGTGAGGATTTTACATGAAGTTTAAAGTATAGTTTTAATGACTTTCTCCCTCTGTTACCATTTGACTAGTTTAAACAGTCAGTTACGTATTCAACAATATTAAACTATTTTTATCTTAATGGAGAAATTTTACGCGGTTTCGGCGCAACATATTCTATATCAAGATCTTGCGCCAGAAATTCAAACTCAAACTCATCTACAACATTTCGAGTCGATGCGCAGTGTGTTCGGCAGCAACTGATCAGTTGTGCCGATTCGCACATGAAGCGTTATGGAGTGCTTCAAATCATTCAAAGTCGCAGCGCCATCGTAACAAGGTACCGACAGCATTACAGCCGGAAAAATGGGCATAAAATATTACGACTGCAAACGTTTCTTAACTTTACCTGTTCTGCATAAAAATTTCCCTGCTTCGCAAATAAGCAAATCTCCATATCCCCCAGAACTGCTTCTCTTTTATTTTCGAATTCATAATTCGTTTCCCGAAAATTGTTTAAAAAAGAAGCAGGAGATAACAGAAAAGGATTCATTGTTCCAGAACAAATAGTGGTACAACTTTGATATACCCCCAAAAAATTACGCGCCAAATCTGGCATTCCCTACGGACTTTTTAGGGTTGCTGTTTCTTATTTTGGTGGTTTAATTTAGGTTTTTTCAGCTTTGTATTTAGCGAGAATCCATCTTGGCCAGAAAAAGTCGCTAAAACGGGTATTTTGCTTGGCGAGAAAAGTCGCCAAATTTCCGATTTGGGGGGGAGGAGTATATCAAAGTAGTTCCCAAATAGTTCTTATTGCTTCTTAAAGAATACCACTTCTCTGAGCTCCGATTGAAGACAAATTATTTACAAAAAAAAAAAAAATACAATACTACTCAACAAATTAAATATGCAAGAAATAATCAAAATTTAAAGGAACAAAAGTGGGTGCAGCCTATTTTTTAAAACATAAATATACAATAATAAACAAAAATCGTTCCGCAGTGGAGAGCCGCCACATACCTACATGTTTATTTGCCAATGACGGTGTGACTCTTAAGTTGTTTATAGTTTAGTTTAAAATCAGACAGTGAAGTAGGAAACCTGTTTGATAAGATCAAATCAAATTGATTGATCAAATAAAGCAGCTATGACGTCATTTCTCTACTCTAAAAGCAACTTGACCACATTTGCTGTATATTAATCTCTTGCTGGGTTCTGGTAAGAGAAGTTTCTCTCTCAATATGTACAAAATCATTTTAATTTTTGCGATAAATTTTAATGTGTGTGGAGGCGTTAAACGTCCTATAGAAATACCGATTTTAAATCAATTTACTAAAAAAATAATGAGATAAAGGAATGTGATACAATGAACAGCTTAATCCATACAGTGGAGGACATGCACGGCTTCCTTATGACGATCAACGGGACGATAAATGAACATGAAATTAAAAAAATAATGAAAACTGGAACCCTAAAATCTAAAAATAGGTTTAAAGGGAAACCTGGTTTGTTTGTCTTTTCAAAAAATGAAAAATATTTAAAGGTAAGTAAAAATATCTTTTAATCATGCAACTCTTTTGCGTGGTTTGTCTTTAAATGATTAATTATTATATTAATAAGTAGCCGCTTTTGACGGTGGCCTGGTAATAAGGTCTAGGCTTCGGAACCGGGGGGTTTCAGGTTCGAGACTCGATTCCACCGAAGAACCGTCGTGTGAGGGGGGGATGTCTTGCACGTTAAATCTGTCAGGCCAAACGTCCTCCAGCTGGTTTGGAGAGGGGGGTGCCAGTTCGGGTGTCGTCCTCGTCATCTGACCGCGGTTCAAAATTTCGAGGTCCGTCCCAAAATAGCCCCGGTGCTGCTTTACAACAGGACGTTAATATAACTGAACTAAACCGCCTTTGGCGACCAGCCGGCTCTCTAATCTTAATACTCTTTAAAATGGTCAGTGTGACCGGTGGTTGGTGGGTCCTAATTAAGATAAGCCTTCTTGTGTAACATTAATTTATTATTAAAACATATAAGGTTACGTTACACACAGACACAGAGTAGACAAAAACACGTCAACACATAACGATAACAGAGGCTTAACTGATTCTCTCTCTCTCTAAGCACTCGCCAGAGGGCGGCGTGTAATGAGTGAATCATAATGTAGGGGGAAAAAGAGTGCTACAGTCTCCCTCTCTGGCTGCGCCGACGTCACGGCAAGTAGCCAGTACTAGAAGTAGGAGCTCTTGTTGCAGTCTGTGTTCTTGTTTTTGGCCTTTGGTTTCTCTGGGTAAAGGGTTTAAGCCGAGAAGATTTTGGCACAAAGTTCCTTGATTTGTGACATGAAGTGTCACAGCAATTTTTGGTTCAGATGAAGCGTCGTGCTTTGTGGCATAGGGTGCCACAGTGATTTTTGGTTGTCGGCCTCGCTTTCTGAGTGGAGCAAATGGCTTTGAAGCCACATCTTTAAAAGGCGAAAGTGCAGAGACATGATAGGTTGCAATAGGCTCTGACGGCTTGAAATAACATATGAGTTAGTATAAGGTATGGACCATCACGTTTGGGCATAAACTTTGAGGTCTTTTTGGCTTTGCTAATGGGATGCAGATCTACCAAAACTTTCTCACCAGGAGAAAAATAAACAGTTCTTAGATTTTTATCATAGTATTTCTTCCGTTGATCTTGCTTCTTTTCAATTCGATCTCGTATATCATTAGTGATGTGCGCAAATCTTTTGAGATATGGGGTTATCTCTTGAACAAAGTTATCATTTTCAACCACGACTTTGAAATTTTGCACAACATCGTCAACAGTGCGCATTTCTCTTCCAAATTGTAGGAAGGCAGGAGTATGTCCTGTAGTATCACAAATAGTTGTATTCATGGCAAATCGAATTACAGGGAGTTTCGAATGCCAGGTATCATGTTCATCTCCCACAAGTATTGCTAGACGAGGTTTAAGGTCTCTGTTTTTCCTTTCGACAGGGTTTGCTTGGGGAAAATAGACTGGAATTAAACATTGGTCTATATTGAGAGTACAACAGATTTGTTGAAGTACGGAACTAATAAATTGTGATCCGTTATCACTGATGATTTTTCTAGATATGCCATACCGCATAAACACTTCTTCGATTAATGTTGTAGCACATTCATGCGCGGTGGCATGAGCAAGAGGGAATAATTCAACCCATCTTGTAGCACAGTCTGCCACAATAAAAATCCACTGTTTTCCTATAGCCTTCCGTGGTAGTGGACCAAATAAGTCAATCGAAATTATCTCGAATCTTTGAGAATATGCTGGAGTTCTTAACAATCCAGCAGGCTTTTGGTTGTTAGCCTTGTAAAGGTTGCATTCTGGACAATGCTTTATCCATTCTCAAATGTAGGATTTCATTCCAGGAAAATAGTATCGTGAGGCTATTTTATTATAAGTACCTTCAGTGCCGTAATGTCCAGCTGTAGGGGCATCATGGTGTTCTCTAAGAACTCTTTCCCTTTCTTGTTTTGGGACAACCAATTGTGCTTCTTCAGATTCAGAATCTGGAGAGTAGCGATAGAGTAAACCATTACTCATAAGGTAACCTCGGTTTGACCAGTTAGCTAAATTTTCATCTTTATCGTTGTTTTCGAAACAGTATTATTTTCTTCAAATCGTCATCTTTTAACTGTTCTTCACGCATATCACTGGCCTTTCTTGATGGCAAATCGATAGATATAGTGCATAATTCACAATTAAAATTGTTGTGAACACATACAGGTTGCGAGAGCATATCAGCTATAACATTAGCTTTACCAGGAATGTATTCTACTGTCAGGTCAAATGATTGCAACTGTAAAGCCCATCTTGCCAATCGGCCTGTTGGTGATTTCAGACTCAACAGCCATTTTAAGTGTTGATGGTCAGTCACAACTGTAATTTTGGCACCTTCTATGTAACCTCGGAACTTTTCGAGAGCCCATACGACTGCTAATGCTTCTCTCTCGGTTGTAGAATAATTTCTTTCAGATGAAGTAAGTAAACGACTCGCATACTCTATGGGATGTTCACCTTTTTCTTGAATAAGGATAGCTCCTAGAGCATAATTTGAGGCATCTGTTCGGATAACTAATGGTTTAGTGTCATCGACCTGTTTTAGAACCGGTGGAGAAATTAGTTTTTCTTTTAATGCATCAAATGCACACTGCTCTTCTTTGCCCCACGTGGTTTTCTTCTTAGTAAGATTGCTTAATGGGCGAGAAATTTCTGCAAACTGATGTATTAAACGACGATACCAACTGCAGGTTTGCAAAAAACTTTGGACTTGTTTTGTGTTTTTGGGAGGAGGAATTTTTACTATTGCTTCAACTTTTGCAGGATCAACTTCAATACCAGCCTTGGTGATATAGTGACATAAATATTTTACTTTGGGGCAAGCGAAATTACATATGTTTCTATTAGCATGCAATTTAAAGTATTTCAGGTGATCAAATACTTGACGTAAATCTTCAAGATGTTCTTCAAATGTAGAAGATATAACAATCAATTCATCTAAATATGCTAAAGTCTTGACTTTAAGGCCATTTCGGAAAATGTCCATGAGTCTTTGGAAAGTCGCGGGTGCTGTTTTTAATCCAAACGGCATCCTTGTAAATCTGTAAATTCCAAATTGACAAACAAATGCAGTTTTGTCTTTGTCAGGAGGATACATTTGAACTTGATGGTATCCACTTTTTCAATCAATGGTAGACATGTAAGCTGTTTGTTTTGCGGTTTGCAATAGGTCATCCATCCGCGGAAGAGGATAGGGATCAGGCTTTGTAACCGCATTGAGCTTCCGGTAATCGACGCAAAGACGAAAATCACCGTTGGGTTTTGGAACTAGCACTACTGGAGCGGCATAGGGAGAATCGCATTCTTCTATTACTCCAGAGAACGAGAAGTGAATCAATTTCCTTCTTCAAAATCTCTTGTCTGTCAGGCGACAACCTGTAAGTTGGTACTGCAACAGGAAGCTTATCTCCAGTATTAATTTTGTGTTCGATGAAAGGTGTAGGCTCTCCCCCTGGTTGAAAGCGTGTCTCGTATTCTACGAGAAGGGAGTTGAGGTGACGTTTTTGTTCATGCGAAAGAGTTGTTCCTTCATTTTCACGAAGATCACAGGGATTTGGAGTTGCAGAAACTGCCAGCAGAGCGTTTATGTCAGGTGGTGTTTTAATAAAATCATATTTGATTCGCGGAGATTCTGAGAAATACCAATGCCTGCTGCAGAGATCTAGGACGATTCCTGCTTTACTCAAAAAGTCAACACCTAGAAGAGTTCTGTTACCTCGAGTGTTTTTCAATACAAGGAGCTCTGTCGGAATACTTTTACCTTTAACCGTAATGTCTACAGTTGTAGTGAGTATTTCCGTTTTCTGAATTTGGCCATCATCTAGTGTCATCTATAACTTGGCTATTGAATTTCAAGCCGTTCTTCTTAAGAAGTTCAAATAGCTTTTCGCCAGCTACTGAATGTGTTGCACCTGTGTCGGCACAAACAGCTGCATGAGTGTCACAGACAGAGATATCAATGATGCTTATTTGTTTATCCTCTATTGAAAAACTGTAAAAGTTCATATGATTGAGACTTGACGATACATCAGGGTTTAGTTTCAATGCTGGGTTGCATATGAGACATTTTGCTTTGATTATTCCAGGAGCTCCACAACCATAACAGTTCAGGGGTCTTCTGTCCTCTTCAAGTCTCTCATTATTTCGTTCGTGAACTCTGTCTTTGTTAATGGAGTCCCGCCTACTTTGACTGGGGACCCCGGGATACCGCCTACTTTGACTGGGAATCCCAGACAGAGACAGTCGATCAGGATTATGTTCATTTTGAAACTTTGGACCTTTAGCGTTAAAAGTCCTATTTCTATTTGATTTTCCATAATCAGCTGGTTTCTTGAAGTTTTCCGACTTGTAAGCTTGTGTTTCT
>JAPMOQ010009896.1:618287-638131 GCA_026543055.1 Argiope trifasciata
ATAATGATCACTTTTTTTATATATATACACACATTAAATCTTTGAAATCACAATCCGAAAAGATCTTTCCTTTTTATTTTATTTATTTGCTCCAGTAATAAAAGATCAGTAGGTTCTACTCATTTAATATGATATAAATGAATCATTCAGATTCTTTTTCTGTATCCGGTGTATTACATTGATATTCCGAAAAGCGAAGAGAGAGAAGGGGGAGGAAGGGAAGCAGACATTTGGCGCGCCGAATAATAGCGATGCAAAAGAGCAACATTTGCGTTTCGTTCCGAAACCGAAACTGACGAATGAAACTTAAACTATATATTATTAGGTTGAAAGAAATATTTTTTCAAACAAATATTACTTTTTAACACCAATGGAAAATCTACATATAGAAATATGAGAAGCTTTTAAAGAACTGCTTTAACAAAACTTTAAATTGACTGTTATATCATGAGTTTTATACAACAATAGTATACATATGCCAGGGGTGTGGCAAATTAAGTTAACACAAATTTATTTAATCTAAACGTATGAATGAGTATGGTATTCTTTTCCAGGATGGCCAAAGAAATAAAGTATTCAAAATTGAAACAAAAATAAGTACTTATCATTTAATGAAACAACGATGGGATCTAACACATCCGTTCTTCAATAGAAAGCCTTTTTCCTCCAGGGCGGAGAATTAACATAATCCAATGTAGATAAATCTTTCACAAACTGTGCATTCGAATTGCTTTTACCTGAAAAAAATTGAGCCAAACCTCTGTGTTCGGAACTTTTACTCTGTTTTTGAAGACTGAAATTTAAAAGCGCGCTTGCGCGGCAATGCGGAGGGCGCAATTAAATGCTGAGCGTCAATGTAAACGCAATTAAAACACGTTGGGTGCCAATGTGACCGGTGGTTGGTGGGTCCTAATTAAGATAAGCCTTCTTGTGTAACATTAATTTATTATTAAAACATAAGGTTACGTTACACACAGACACAAACAGAGAGTGGACAAAAACACGTCAACACATAACGATAACAGAGGCTTAACTGACTGTCTCTCTAAGCACTCGCCAGAGGTCGGCGTGTAATGAGTGAATCATGGTGTAGGGGGAAAAAGAGTGCTACATCAATTAAATACTTTGCGTCACGTCTTTTTAATTACGTTATGTGATTTGTCTTTTAATAGCTACTTCATAAAAAATATTTTTTTTTGTTGTTGTTGTGTAACAAAGTACATAGTATTCTTTCGATAGAGCTCTTCTTGCTCTTCAAAGCTGTGCTGATCGCTTTTTTTCAGTAATTTGATTTTAATTACTTTTAAGGCTTAGAAATGGAATATCCAGGAGGTGAAAAACATTTCCGACCTCTGCTCTTCCTCTCTTTTCATCCAGGCCAAAAAGCTGCTGAAGCAGCACGGGACATTTGCAATGAATAGGTGTCATAGGCTAGTCCACAGCACGTTAATGGTTTGCTAAGTTCAAAAATGGCGATTTTGTCGTCGCGGACTCGGCATGGGAGGGCATGGGGTACTGCGAAATGCTCGAAAGGAATGTCACGGCTACCAAGGAGCTCTACATAGGCTAGCTACACCACGTGAAAAAGGCTTTGCAACTGAAAAGACCCCATCGACAAAGCCAAACCGTACTCCTTCACGACAACTCCAGGCTCCATGTTGCACAAGTCGTCACAGCCGCTCTCCAAGAGCTCGAATGGGAGATCCTTCAACATCCGCCGTATTCCCCGGACCTTGCAGCCTCGGATTACCATCTTTTCAGCTCCCTGTCGTACCATATAAAGGGCGTTACATTCATCACAAAGAGGACCTTAAAAACCGGCTCAACAACTTCTTCGGTACCAGAGAGGGCGAGTTTTGGCAAAAAAGGCATCGACAAATGGCTCGAGAGGGGTGGGAAGGGGTCGTAAACCTCAACGGAGAATACGCAAACGATTAATTGATTGTTATTGCTAATGATTTTCTTTAAATAAATTCCTTTGATTAAAAATGCTTCGAACTTATTCCCAAACCTAATGTGTTCGTGGTGGATTGTTTCAGATGACAGTTACGAGGATTCGGACGAACCTTCCACTGGGGCCAGTCGAGACTGGAATTACAGGGGGGTGGACGCCCCCAACGAGAAGCCCGACGTGTGCGTGTCGCAGCCCCTAGGTGGTATCGACTGGGTCCTGTCTGTCCGGCAGCCGGACTACGGCTGGAGGGAGGAGACCCACCGCGCCGTGATCGCCCTGGCGGTCAACAACTGGAAGCACCTGCCCCCTCGGGAGATTCAGCAGATGGAGCTGCAGCTGGAAGTGGAACTCACAAAAGCACTGCTCAGGTAAGGAACGCAGTAGGATTAAGCTGTATGCAGGGTGCGCAGCGTCATGAAAAGTGTTTAAATGTGGAAACCATTTTTAAGCACCTTCAAAGTGCTTAATTTTGGAAGAATATAAAGTAAGCACTTTTAAGGACCAAAGTAGGGCGCTTTTAAGCTCCAAAACTTTTTAAACTTCTTAAATCGCTTTTGAGGACCAACGCACTTTTATGGTATTTAAATTTAAGCACTCTAAAAGTGCTTAATTTTCTCCAGAAGTGCAACGAAGATATTAATTTTTGTTTTAGTATAAGATATTCCGTTTTGTTCCCGCCATTCAGTAATACGCTACATACATAAGTCATAAATATGTGTCTGCTGGGTACAGCAAAAAAAGAAAACGGACGAAAGAAAAGCATTCGGTGAAGGGATAAAAGAGTTTAAACCCATGTTAAAGATAAAGGTTAACGAACTTTTTCGCTCGTTGTTTTTTCTTCCCCAACTTAATTCACAGTATAGAAATATTTGAAGGGTTATTCCTTGTTGCAACTCAAAAAACGTTTCAGCTTCCTTTACACGTAGCGTTTTAAATAGTTCTCGTACGAAAGATGACTTAAAATTTGTAATGATAGTTTTTGTTAATTTCGTTTTTATCCTACTCTGTTTTTGTCAAAATGAAAAAGACATTTGTATTACAATAGAAGACATTGAGCAGATATTGTGAAAATTCAAGTATATATATTAAAATTTAAAAAATGGGCATTTAAAACTAATTTTTAGAAATTCAAGTATAATGATGCATGAGAATTAAAAAAATTAACCTTGGATTAGAAAATACTCAGGTTTACAAATGCGGACGTGTACAAAGGTGCTTAATTTTTTCCGCTGTGGTGCTTAAAAAGTGCTTTAAAGTACTTAATTTTTGCCGCACATTCTCGCTACACACCCTGAGGTAGTTTATCTCGGCCTTTCATAATCATTAAATAAATGTTCACTTTAATCTTTAATTTGTTTCGTTGTTCGCGTGTTACACTTAAAGGTATCCGAACTACGTTGAAAACACTGTTTATAGGCCGCATTGGCGGTTTTTTTTTTCTTGTAATTCAGTCAATTCCTCTGCCCACAACAGTTTTATTTTTCCTTGAGAGAGGTATAACTTATCAACCAATGTAACCATAACTGTTTTCCTCGGCCCCCTAGCGACCGTTGCCATAAACAATCTGTCCTTGTCTTGGAAGCGAGCGTAAAGCACGATGTAGTCCCCGAGTATTTTGATGTCTGTATGTTCAATGTTACTGTCCTAAGTAGTTTCGCCCCTGTGTAAATCATACCCTTTAATGTCATTAAATGTATTTTAACTTCATCGGCATAATTTATTGCTATTAATAGTCTACTCTGACATAATTAATAGGTTGGCAGCCCAACGTTCGTCCCGAATCAATATTAAGCATTTCAAACATCAATGTTTGCATTCCAGGGCAGGGACTCGCTTTCTTTTTCAGCTTTTTAAGTTACCACTCTGCATAACTAGCTTATGATGAAAAGAAACCAGCTGAAGTTCTTCAACCGAAGAATAAAGAGTACCAGATAAGTTTAGCTGTAGACCACAACAAATCCAGTCGATACTGCTGCGTTCAGTGGTGGCGGGATGGTCGGCTGTATACAAGAAGTCCCAGATAAGTTTTGTTATTGTTCTGTAAATCTTACTGGTAATAGCTTGTGATTTAATTCCGTTACTCTCGACGAATTAATTTATCAAAAAAACTAAGTTTTTATTTAATCAAACTAGATGAAGTTTTGTTTTTAAACATGTTTCTGTTCTTCACTCGAAGAAAACCGGAAATGTCAGATATGTTGTATTAAATCTTATTAATGTTAGTTGAAATTTAATTTCGTCAAAACTGACGAATTTGTTTTTGTTTTAACAACAAAGTTTTTGTTGCTATTAAAATGTAACTGATAATAATAACTGTGTTAATTAATCTTTAATATAGTCAGTCCAGACGAATTAAAAAACGAAAGTTGTAAATTAAAGTAAGTGTGGATACTTTAATGTTTAAGTTCTTGAGTAAATTGATAAGTTTTGCCTTTGAAATACTGAATATTCCTTGAAAATGTTGACATGTTATAGCTTTTATAGGAATGTAAAAGAAATAAAGTGCTTATAACCACGACCTAGAACTAGTTATTTTTATGGAAATAAGAATTCTAAGTCCAGACGGGGAAAACCGCAAAGTAAGCATAAATCGGGATGATTTAAAACCAGTCTGTTCCCGTCTGAATAGCTATTAGATGAAGAGAATATTATTTTCTTTCTTGAGTAGCTTTCATTTTGTTGAATTGGTATTTATTTGGAAAAATAGTAAGCTTTTCAGAGCGTAAAATTATGATAGAACTTTTCTTTCTTTGAATCTCATTATTATTTTATTTAATCCTTTAAAAGATAATTAAATAGTAATTTTTACAGTGTTATAAAACTTGTGTTCAATAATAATAAAGTACTTGTGAATATGATAAAGTATTTATTATACATGAATGATTGATAGTTTGAAAATACAGTAATTGATAGAACTGTTTTATTCTTTTATGAATTACTTGCATATTGTTTTTTTAAAGAAAGGATATTCATAGTAATTGTTGAAATTGATCTCGTAAAATTGTTTAATGTTGAATGTCAGAAGGTATAAAAATTGTTGGAAAGGAGATAAAGTATTTTGATTACTCATTTCCGGTAGTTCTGAAATAAAATTGTTATTAGCAACTTTTATGTTGTTGATTTCTTCTCATAAAAAGCATTTATCCTTGCTATTTTATAAATTGAAATATCCATTTTTTGATATTTGATTTCAATCATTGAAATTGCATAGTAAAATTTTAATTGTTTAAACAACCGTTTTAATTTTAAATTGATTCTATATGTTGATTTTCAAGCTGCCGTATTTTTCTCTTAAGAGCAAAAATTAATTTATCGATCTTGGTATTTCTTGTTCTGTGAGTTATCAAACCGAAACTGAAACTTAGCTCATGTTTTAATATCATTTCATGCGTCCTTGAGCGACGCGCCAAGTCTCATTTAAGTTTTCGTAATCTCAATCGCTTCCAAAGTGATCAGTCTAAACAAGAATTGAATGTTTTCTTTTTATTTTCTCTTTCGTATTACGAAAAATTGTTTTGGTTTATTTTCAGGGTAATGATTCAGCACATACCATCTTTCAATCGTATAAGTGTACAGTTTTATTTCCGATTCTAAGAATGTTATTTTTATGATTAACAATTTTTTAAGAAATTTTTTTCAGCAATTAACTCTAATACCAATTGTTTACTTTATTTACTTTTCTTTTATTAATTGTATATATTTATACTTGCTCTTAAAATTAACAATTGAATTATATTTAGAACATAATTTCTACCTTTAGGTGATGCTTACATTTAAAAAAATAAACGATTAAAGTTATTTTGAACATAAATATTTTTTCCCATTGCTGAAAATTTATATTTCTTATCTGATTCTAATTTTTTGCGTTCTTGAAAAAATTAAAGATTTGAAAAAATTTTTTTCTTGCTGATTTTTTGGTTTTTTTTTTTTTTTTTTTTTTGTATGTTCAAAAGTGAGGGTTAGTGTGTAACTGTTCCTTTATAGTCAAATTTTCTTTTTTAGCCTTCGTAATTCATTTTAATAATTTAATAGAAAAACTAGCTTTTTTTGTCTAAAAAGAAAAAAATTACCTCTAATTTTGCATTGGAATTAGACCTAAATATAACATCCCGAGATAAAATAATTGATCTACGTGATAAAATAACAATCTGCATTCTTTACGGATAATAGTTTGTGACTGATACATTCAACAACTTTGTTGACGAACGGAGAAAGTTAGAAAAAGCAGAAACAAAGATATTGGAAACAGAGAAACTAGTCGAGGAAAGAACATTTGAGCTTGAGAAGCTTAAGCTCCAAAATCCTAATCAAATTGATTCTACAAAGCGATTTGATTTACAGTCTTGCCTGCGTTTCGTCCTGAAACAGATGGCATTTCATTATTTTTAACTAAGTGTAAAAGACAGATAAAGCTTTTAAATGTGTCTGACTATTGAGTATCCTGTTTAATTGGTGTACTTCCAAGCGATATAAATAAATTAATATTCGGAGAACCTGAAGAAATGTTGAAGGACCTATATCCGTACAATATTGTTACAAAGATTTAAGCGACAGTAGGCCGATTTAGAATTCCTCTTAGTCGACATCGGAAATGTGATCATTTCTTTTTCGAGCTTCGAACTTACTTCGAAGGGTGGCTCAATGAACTGGAAATTAATTCATTCGACAAATTAAAAGATTTAATCGTTACGGATCAATAAAGAAAAAATGTCCTTTGGAATATAAAAATCATTATTTAGATAGGTGGGAAATACTCATGATCCTGACTTGTTAGCTTAAAAGTTGAATTTTTATGAAAATATCAAGTCGCCTCATCAAAAATTAGTAAAACCTCTGAAATCGAAGAATTATACGAACCAAAATTTTCTAGAAATACAAGGGAGCAGAACTTCAAGAAAACACGTTTCACTAAATTTGAGAAAGATCATTCATGTACTCACAACAATACTATTTCTAATC
Source organism: Argiope trifasciata (assembly GCA_026543055.1). Taxonomy (NCBI): domain Eukaryota; kingdom Metazoa; phylum Arthropoda; class Arachnida; order Araneae; family Araneidae; genus Argiope; species Argiope trifasciata. The sequence continues at coordinate 625,201 of JAPMOQ010009896.1, forward strand.
CAAACTCGCGACATGTGGAAAATTCTGTTTATTGTTACGGCTGTGGCCATTCAGGCTTTATAAAATCGAAACGTCCTAATTGTTCTTCTTCAAAGAAAGACAAAGCTCATGTTAATGCTATACATATGTTTACTTGTTTTACCTCTCCAGAGCCTTACTTGCCATTAAATTATATGAAGCTACAGGAATAGTTTGTGCTGACATGGGAACTAGTGAGTTGGTGGAGAACTGATGTTTAATTTTTTAAAGGAGCATGGACAGCAGTTCACAGAAATTGACCTTGCTCTCCGTCTGGCAGATGGTCAACAATCCACACGTTATTTTATAAACTGCAATGCTGATCACAGCCTGGTCGAACTTTTTGCTCTTATTTAAATTTTCTGTCGCATGCTAAAGGTAATCGTACTCTCCTCGGGAGTTGACTTTTTGAGGAAATCGGGAATTGTGATAGACATGATAAATTCTGGTATTTTGGTGATAAACCGAACTGCGGAATACCTTTTGTTAAAGATATTCCCTTACTTAGAAATATTCCTGTCTAAAAAAAAATTGTAATTCTTGTCCGACAAATTCAGTATAAAACAATTGTGCCGCCCTTAAGACTAATAATCCTTGTTTACGCCAGGAAGGCAAACATCTGACAAGCAAACAACGTGACAGCCTTAACTCATTGTTAAAAGAATTTGAGCCATGCTTTCATCCAGTCAGACCCCACTCCTTTCATTGAGCATCGTATAGAAACTGGGAATAATTTACCTGTTTCGGAGCCTCCATATCGAATGACTCCTGCGAAGAAGGAGCAGTTAAAAGTGGGAGCTGGAATACTTACTAGCTGCGGGTATGATTGAGGAATGCGAGATTCCTTCCGCAAGTTCTATTGTATTGGTTCCATTCGTTTGTGCATTGATTACAGGAAGACGAACGCTACGACAATTTCTGATACTTATCCTCTACCTAGAATATAATGCTTTATTGAATGAGGCTAAATCAGCGAAGTGTTTGTCCACAATAGATTTGAGAGCTGGTTACCACCAAGTGAAAGTTAATGAAGCAGACCGAGAAAACTGCTTTTGTCCTTTTGGCACGTATTACTTGCGGAATATTACCGTAGAATTTGGTTTGCGAAATGCTCCCTCAGCGTTCCAAAGTTCAGATCTGCTCTAAAAGATGTTTTTGCCCTTTCGTATCTTTATGACATTATTGTTTTGTCTGAAAGCTTTGATAAACATTTATCAGAGTTAAGACAAGAATTTGGTAGAATCTCTTAAACTTTTTGCTAACCAGAAAAAATGCAATTTTGCTTGTAAAAAAAGTGAAGTATCTCGGACATAATATTAAAACAAGGAATTAAAGTCCATCCTGACTAAGTGGCTGCTGTGCAGAAAATAACTGAACAAAATTGCTTTCAGTCATTTTTACAGACTTTTTCATGATTTAGAATATGTGTTCCACATTTTCAAAAGTTGCGAGACCACTCAGTAATCTCATAAAAAAAAAATCCTGGACTGGGGGTGAACCTGAAAAGGCATTTAAAGAATGAAACGGGAGAATTTCACCACCCGTGCTATCACAACTTAATAAAAGCAAACTTTTCATAATTAGAACTGATGCAAGTAATTATGCACTAGGTGCAGTCCTTATCCAAGGAGAGAGCCCAGAACACGTCATTGAATATGCAAGTCAATTGCTGAGTTCTGCAAAAAATAACTACTCAACAAGAGAAAGGGAAGCTGTTGTGTAGACTTTGGAAGAATTTCATGGGTACGTGGAGAACCAAGAAATAATCATCGCAACGGACCATCAACCTTTAAAGTGGTTGAGCATAAAATCGCCATCTTTTCAGTTAGCTCCGTGAGATCTACAAATTCACTATGTCTGGAAAGTCCAACGTTGTCGCAGACCTCCTGTCTAGACCAATTCATGAAGAGCTCGTGTGTGACCTCAACACTATATCTATTGAACTACCTTCTCGAAGATCTAAAGAAATCCGTAATGAACAGATGAGAGACGAGGATGTAAGAAAAATTGTTTTGAAAGTGGAAGGAAAGATGAAGACTATATCAACTGGACAAGTAGAGGATATCCCATGAATCAGGGTGTTCTTTACCTACATTCGCCAGACACTGTATCCGAGGAGGCACAGCTTTTTATGAAAGAACGAGTATTACGGCAATACCACGATTCACCCACTGCATGAAATAGTGGAGCTGAAGGAACGTACTTCAAGATTGCTTCTCGATACTACTTCCCTGGAATGAGAATTCATAACAGAATATGTAAAAATTGTGCTGAATGCAACCGGTACAAACCAAGTAATCAAAAACCTGCTGGATTATTGAGAACGACCATTTATGCTCGAAGATTCGAAACTTTGGCCATCGGCCGTTTTGGCTCTTAACTAGCAATTCAAACTGGAGAGAAATGGATGTTTTTGAGGATACCAGTAAAAATGGATAGAGCTCTTCTCTCTAGAGAATGCTACTTCACGAAATTGTGCGAAGATCCTAATGGAAGTTTTCGTATGAATTACCACGAAGACTAATTTGTAACAGTAGCCAATTCGTTAGTGCGGTAATGCAGCAAACTTGCAATTTCCTTGGTATCTCACAAGAATTAAATACAGTATATCATCCTCAGGCGAATACATCAGAAAGAAATAAAAATCGTGATCTGAAGCACAAACTAGCTATCCTAGTAGGCGATGCTCACGATACCTGGGAAGAAAAGTTGGCAATGATCCGGTTTGCCATGAACACTTCAAAATGTGATACTACTGGTCACACTGCTGCATATTTACAATTTGGACGTGAATTAAGAACAACAGATGATGTAAATCACGATTTAAGAAGTCTCATTGAAAACGACATCTTTGTAGCAGAGATAGCGCCTTATTTGAAACATTTTGCCTGCTTGACACCCCAAATTAGAGAGGGTGGAATAAAACCATGATCAAAGAAATATTTTGATAAAAATAGAAGGCAAGTGTACTATCAGCCTGGTGACAAGGTGTGGGTGAATTTGCATCCTATGAGCAGTAGAAGCAACAAATGAAGCAAGTTTTTCCCGAAAATAGAAGGCCCTTATCTCGTAAGCACAAACAGATCTCCTACCACTTATGACCTTGCTGATCTCAGTACACCAGATCAAGTTCCTGGAACTTGCCATATCAATATGCTGAAATCGTATGAACTGTCTCCAGAAAAGAACACAAGTCCTGTAATTTCCATCAAGAGAAGAGGTAGACCTAAGAAGTGCAGTGTTGACTCTTCGCAGAGACGTTGAACGAGCCAGAGGGGGAGTTTCTAACCGTAACTGTTTTCCTCTGCCCTCTAGTGACTGCTGCCATGAACAATCAGTCCATGTCTTGGAAGCGAGCGGTAAAGCATGATATAATCCCCGAATATTATTTTAATGCATACCAGCGGGTGACCGAGCTCCGCTCGGAGAAAACAGGTATCGAAGCTAACTCGAAGATTTAAATTTTCAATTGTGATTTATCAAAACAATACATGCCATAAGAAAATTTGTGAACCATTGGTGAAAAGGTAACTGGTTAAAGTGCACCATTGTAAACTATTCTAAACAAAGTTAGAGTTTGGAAATGGAACTATTCTATACAAAGGTAAAGTAAAGGTAAAGATTGAAGCGTGTTGAAGTCCAATATTTTTGACAAATTTATTTAGAAAAACCAAACATATATACATACATAAGAAACATATTATAAACCTATAACAGCATAAAGTTTGAAAATATCCTATCTGTAACTCCGAACTGCTCGACCGTAGCGCTTCAAAACCGGCGCCAATTGATTCCTCGTGGCCAAAAACCCTAGACCCCCAAGTTTACCGGAGTTTATTAATTCTGGGGCGATTTTCGACTTGGCAACCATTCCTCGTATTATATTATAAGATATGTTAAATAGTTTTGAACCCGTGTAAATCATATCCTTTAATGTCATTAAATTTGTTTTAACTTCATCAACATGATTTATTGAATTTAATAGTCTACCTTACCCTTAAATTTTGGTACCCTTTCGGTCACATTAGGGTAAAACATAATTTTTTCGCTTACATTTGTCTTTTAACTTCAATTCTATTTTTCGTAAAACTTCTCCACCGTTAACGCGGTATCTCAAAAACTAAGAGGTATTTGCATAAAAATTTCAGCGTGTTTTAAACGATATGGGAAATGAAATGAACCAAACGTTTTAATGTTGATAAAACACTTTTTCATTTATAGGTCTTTTAAGAAAACTGAAGTCGTTAATTGATGGGAAAAATGCATATATATGCTTAATTTGTAACTATAATTCCTTTCCATCTCAAATTGTTTCTTAGATTTTGGCTCCTTTCATTTATCTTTATATTCTATAACGTGTGTACAAAGAAAAATACGATCGCTGCATTACCATTTTGTGTAGTATAGCCATCTTGGTTAAATTTTGGTAAATTTTACAACGAATTTCCCTATTTCTCAAACTACATTATATTTTCAAAACATTTTGTTGTATTTAGGGTTTTATTTCGAATATTTCTGTCGACTTATTGCACTTCTAATTTATTTTGCTTACCCCTTCATATTTTTGATTTTTAAAAAAATCTTTTATTACACTTTTCTTTTTATAATCGATACGCGTTTTTGCATTGCTCGAAGTTGAATCGGCTCATTTTTCTCTTTTCAGGAATCACAGCTCCGAGCTCCATGCGAACGATCTGGTCCTCTACGTCCACGCCCTAATCGCCACCGAACGCAACCCCCGCAACTTCTACGGCATCGACCTGGTGGGGAGGCTCTCCCACCTGGTGAGCGGGTGCCACTACCAGGTGCACCCATTCCTCCTGCTCGCCCTCTGCAACGCCAACGAGAAGCCCAGGCACACCCTCTCCCTCGCGCAGTGGCTGGAGCAGAACCGACGCTTCGGCAGGGACAGCCTGGGTGAGGACGTCTTTCTTGACACCTGTTACGTACCATGAAGCTTGTCCCTGTCCATCTGTGTGTCTGTTGTTGTTACCAATGGTACTTTACAAACTCGCCAACCGACATGACAGCGATTTAAGCTGAAATGAGCGCCCTTGTTTTTCAGTAACGCAAACTAGTGTACGACTTGGTTACTTCATGCTTAACATTCGCTTCTCCTACCCCTTTTTACAAGGGGAGCACATTCACGATACACCCAGATGAAACGCAGAACAACCATGCCCAAACCGGGACACCCAGATCATGGGGAAGACGCGTTGACCTGGTGATGAGGTCTGGGCTTTGCAACCGGAGGGTTTAAGGTTCGAGACTCGATTCCACCGAAGAACCGTCGTCTGAAGGGGAAAGGTCTGTTGCATGGTTAATCTGTCGGGCCCAAACGTCTTCCCGCTGGTGTGGTGTGGTAAAGGGGGGAGTGCCTGCTCAAATGTCGTCCTCGCCATCTGACCGCCGTTCAAAATGACGAGGCCGGTCTCAAAATAGACCTAGTGGGGCTTTACAACGGGACGTGGATGTATCTAAACCAAACCACGGGAAAGACACTCTAACCTTATGCCAGGACGGCTTGCCGTGTGTTTGTAGGCGTTATGTAGGTCAGACCGTTAGATCTACAGCTACCAAATTTGGTGCATGTGTACCTTGGAGATCGGGAATAAGCTCCCGTGTTCCCCTTTTTTAAAAAATGTTAATAAAGACTCAACTTTCCCTCCAAAAAATATTCGTTCCCCTAACATCAAATAAGTAAAGGTGGGTTCACACGAGGCTAACTATTACGCGCAATCGTTGCCTCTGTATTGTCCTAGGGCCCTGGTGTCCTGGTGATAAGGTCTCGGCTTCGGAACCGGATTGTTGCAGTTGCGATACCCGATTCCACCGAAGAACCGCCATGTAAGCGGGACATGGTGCACGTTAAATTCGTCGGTACCAAGCGTCCTCCCCCTGGTGTGGTGTGGAAGTTTGGAGAGGGGGGTGCCATCTGTGGTGTAGTCCTCGTCATCTGAGCGCTATTCAAGAGGACAAGATCCGTCCCAAAATTCCCCTAGTTTTGCTTCAAAACGGAACGTTAATATATGTTTTGTCCTCGTATGGACAGTTGAGACAACGCTGTTGTTGACAGTGGCCAACGATTGTGCCGACGGGACAGTTACTTGCCATTGCCTTAAGGCTTCAGTTTATTTTTTTCTACGCTAATGAGTTTAGGCTTAACATATCGACCGATTATTTCGAACAGTTATGTTTATTTTCTTAATTTTTGATGCATTTGATATTAAACATTTGTTAATTAATCCATCTGTACCTAGGAGCACACAAATATTGTACAAAATTATGACATGGGTCAATATTCGCAATATTGTTTGTTATATAATATCGCACAATATTGTGCAGCAGACTGTTACCTGGGGCTTATGATTATGAGAATTTCGGTTAGAAATTCTTGAGATATTTCATAAATTAAGAAATACGTTCTTCAGTGACGATTCGGTTAAAATGCTCAGCGACTGTTTCCAGTACTCATATTACTTATGAAATGCTTGGTTTCAGTAAAAAATATTATATTATAGTTGAATCATTTCCATTTTAATTTAAAGCAGGAATTCTACTGGGGCAAATAGAAAATTAGAGAGATGCATATTACATTATAGATGAAGGCTTTTATATCAGTGAATTATGACTGTCAAAAATTGAAGTTTTAAAATATTTTGACGAAAAAACTAATACAATAGGAGTTAAAGTATTCAGTTATTAGCATTTAAATGAGCATTAAAACTGTGAAACCGGCTGATCGCCAAAGGTGGCTAGTATACAAAATATTTCTAAAACATTATTCGGTTAATACGTCAGAATTGGCTATCTTGATTCAATCAGAATAAAAAATGCCCCGAATTTTTTCTTATGCTTTATCTTTATGCCGTGTTTTAAACGCTGAGTTCATTTCTTTTTTCTGTGAATACTATTTGTCTGAATCCGCCTTCTCTTTAAAAGGGCCTGGATGCAAGAATCTATTAAGAACCTTTTTTTTTTTTTTTTTTTTTTTTGTAAAATAAAAAAAACTCGAATTTGTTACTAATAAAGTTTTTTTAATCCATGATTTTATTTTTGCTATTAATTATTTCATAAATATTTTTTTGCCATTTACTAAAGTTTTTGCAGGTACTTACTTAAATTTAGTACTTTACGTATACTGAATAGAGCAGTTTTTTAAAAGTAATGTGTAGTGGTAAAATACCTTCAGCGTTCTTAACAAAAACTGCATTGTATTGCCTCAAAATAAACATAGGGTTAGTATAAAATCTCAATTTATCTATGGCTGGGCCCTAGTGCATAGCACCCAACCGCACCCCCCAGATGGCCAGCCTTGGCCAAGAGTACGTCTTAGCTCCCCTGTGCGTACCCACGCTTTCCCAACCCCTTTTTACAGTAAGGCACATTCACACACCAAACAGATAGAAAACTGAAGATCTATGCTGGAACCGGGATTCGAACCTTGGACCTCCATTTCGCGGTGAATACGTGCTACCCCTAAGCCAGGACGCAGCACTCAATATGTATTGCAGCGCAGGGTGTGTGGTTAATCCAAGGAAAAATTCTTCTATACTTGTTTATATAATTTGTGTGTGTGAAAATGTACACAAAACATGGACAACGATCACATATGTACAAGGAAACGCATAATATGTAAAAATGCAGCTAACTAGAGCGAACAAGGAGAACATACTTATATTTTTAATATTAAATATATTTGAAAAATGCGAAGTGTCACTAACAGAGAGCGAGCTGGTGCCTGCTTGCACCAGTTTCACATCAACACCGAATACCGTTGTTAAAAAAAATCCCTCGAGCGTTCCTTTGACATTGCAAACATACTTATGGGTTGGAGCATATGGTGCCATCTATGTTCAGTATCCATTTATACATAGGAATAAGTATTCAAAGAATAAACATCATACAAATAAAATAACTAAATAATTATGATTAAAAATAAATAAATCACAAACAGTATTTTTAAACTGTACAAAGTCTAAATAGGTGAGTGTGTTTCTGATCTATGAAATCATTTGACCACAATCTCGTTTTCCAGAATACAAGGCTCTGGCACTGAATGCCTTCGAATGCCTGAAGACGCTGGCCTATCCGGTGGACGATCGGTTCCTGGACGAAGTGAGGCGCAGCATCGCCGCCGAACAGCTCTCGGATGGCAGTTTTGGTAACGTCTACACGACGGCGCTGGCGGTGCAGGTGAGTTATCATTCCGGAGATATGCAAACAGTGCGTAGTGTCATGAAAAGGGCTTGAATTTGAAAAACATTTTTGAGCACCTTGAATAGAGCTCGAATTTGAAAACTCCTTTTAGGCACCTTAATTAGGGCTTGAATTTGAAAACTCCTTTTTGGCACTTTCATTAGGGCTTGAATTTGAAAACTCCTTTTAGGCACCTTCATTAGGGCTTGAATTAGAAAACTCCTTTTAAGCACCTTAAAAAAATGCCTAATTTTTTGAAGATTTCCTTAAAAAGAGCTTACTTTTCTCGTGAAGACGAAGAAACTTTCTCATTCTTTCCTCACAAGTTGAATATGATAATTCTGAATCACGGTCGTAAAGGTTTACCAGATGTATAAAATAAAAGAAAACGAACAAAAGGGAATAATTCAAAGATGTATTCAAGGGGTTCCGGTACATATTGTGATAATGCTTAATGGTTCTTTTCCCTCTTCTCTTTCTAATATTTTTTTCCTCCTTTTTCTTCAACCATGCCCATTACCATTTATCAAAAGACGGGAATAGTTTATCTGAAAGGGGCAGTACGAAATGCGTTCTGTGCCACACTGATTGCGAATCGAAAAACGTTTTAACTTCAATTTTTAATGCTTTAATTTTGGAGAATTATTGAAGATATATCTGATACTTGTATATTTAAACTATTATCTATTGTTAAAGAAGAATATACAAAGTACAGAAATATGTTAATTGTAAATGTTTACTCTTTAAATTTTATGTTTCCAAGAATTTTTTACACTAAAAGGAATGCATTATTATAAAATAGAAAAAAAAATTATTCTTATAAACTAAGTTGTTTACGTATGCATGCTTATACAAATGTGTTTAAGCTTTGGGATTGAGGTGCTTAAAAGATGCTTAATTTTTTTCTGCAGTCTCTTACTAAGCACCCTGAATAACGACAAATTCCATATTGTGAAAATCACTTTCTTCAACGTGTCAAGCTATTAGGATCGTCTCCGTATAGGACATAACGCATTTCACCCACAAACATCAAATTTTCGGTGAAATTCCGCCAATGTGCAACAGACGTCAAGTTCAATTTACTATTCACCACATTTTAATTGACTGCCCTGTCTTTAATTCTCATCGTTCTCATTTTTCTTACCTCGTCTTCAGCATTACAGGACTTGGTGGGTGAAAAATACCACCCAAATAGTTTTAAATTCCTAAGAGCTATTGGATTTTTTACGGGTATTTATTATTTTTAATCCTGTTAGTATTAAACATTGCTAATTCAGTTCTTGTTTTTTACATCATTATATAAAAATGTTATGACTCAGATATAAATTTCAAGATGCTAAAGCAATTTTAAACATCAATTATGGACAGTTTTTATCTTATAACATCTGCGCTATTTTTTAACTAATGAGTTTTTAAAAAACTTTTTGAGGTAAACAGTTTAGCCAAACAGGGCTCTTGCGCCAATAAACTACGTAAAACTCAAACTCAAGTGATTAGGAATTTGTTTACATTCATCATATTATTTTAGCCTTTTGATAGAAAAAATTTTCTACTAGATTCTTAGATTTTTTTTAAATTTCGTTTTTTTACTCGATGTTAGTTTCTTTTACATAATTAGTGCTTAATTGTTGCTGCCGTTTCTCACTACTCCCCCTGGCAATGCTAATCCCCTTTCTTTCAAGGCCCTGGCTTCTTCACAGGACTCCTTGGATTGGAACAGACAGAGGGCCCTAGACTACTTGAGGAGTCAGTCCACCGTGGACGTAAACATGGTCTCCACATACCTCATTGAGCTCGCCTTGAATTCGGATAGAATCAAATTTATCAAAGACCTCCACCGAAACGTAGACATGGGTAAGATATGACGTCCTTGTTGTCATCCTAATAAATAAATAAATGCATCCAATTTCTTGTGAATCTAGAATCCTCTTTAATAGAAAAATCAGATGCTGCATTCATTCAAGGTATCTGACAACATTAACTATGGTTATCGATCACATTGGCGGATTATTTTAATCGTTATTTCTTGTGGTTCAGACTTTCCTCTTTCAAAAACAGTCAATTTCTTCTACAAAAAAGGAAGGCCTCACCTATCCTCCAGGTTAATTTTAAGCAAAACATTTTTCAACGAAAATTCGTCTTTTAGCTTCAATTTTCTCATAACAGTTTTCATAACCGCTAATATATCTCAAACACTAAGAGGTTTTTACATAAAAATTGCAGCTTTTGTTTTAAATAGTATGGGTAATTACATCAAATGAAACGAAACAATACAATTGTTGATGAAATACTCTTTAATTCATAGGTGTTTTTAGAAAAAATGAAGTTGTTAATGGATGGAAAAAATGCATATATAGGTATAATTTTACCCATCACTTCTTTGCCTCTCAATGTTTCTTAGATTTTGGTTCATTTCACTCATCATGATTGTCCATAACTTGTGTACAAAACAAAATAGGATTGTTTTAGTTTTGTATAGTGTTAACCGTTTCGTTAAATTTCATTAAAATTTGCTACAAATGCTTATTTCTCAAAATACATTACACTTTAACATAATTTTGGTTTAAATTTATCGTGTTTATAATAGTAAACACATCTTAAAAATCGTAAATAGGTTTTTCAAAAAATCCAATTTTTTAAAAAAAAATTCCTTCTAACGTAGTCGGATACCTTAAGACAAATAACATTATTTTTTAAGTCATTAACACGTTGACTGTCAACCACGAGACAATTCGTCGATTGCGTCCTTTTCTAGTACCCAACCATCTGTTATAAGATGACACCTTCTCTACTACAGTTAAAAGCTAGCAAAGAAGGGGTCATCTCATTAGATAGATGCTCCTGCTATCGGGCGAAGGCGGTGGCAGGGAATGTGTTAAGTTATCCGACAATGTTCTTAGGAAATTTTTTAAAAAATTGCATTTTTGAAAAAAATATTTAAAACTATGCTTTTTAGATGTGTTAATCATAATAAAAAAAATAATAGAAATAAGTTATTTGAAAATATTTTTAAAAATAGGAACATTTGTTTTAAGTTTTAATGGAATTCAACCAAAAACGGTTTACACTCTACGCAAAACGGTAATGCAGCAATACTATTTTTCTTTGTACACAAGTTATAGAATATAATGAGGAATGAAATGAACCAAACTCTAAGAAAAATGTTGATGCAAAGGAGTTACTGGTGAAAGTATACGTATGATTTTTTCCCCATCAATTCACAACTTAATTTTTCTAAAAACGCCTATAAATGGAAAAGTTTTTCACAAAAAATAATACTTCTGGCTCATTTCATTGTCCGTGTCATTTAAAACACGCTCTGACTCGTGTAAATTCCTCCATTAGTTTTTGAGATATCATTTTAAAGGTGGAGAATTTCTTTGAAAATTAAAAATTTGAGAAAACCAAAGACAAATTTTAGATGAAAAATATATTTTGATTAAAATATATTTTAACACAAAATGACAAAAGAATGGCAAAAGGATTGGGGAGATGGAGATCTACATCCAACATTCTCCCTAAAGTCTCTCTTCTACCAAGTAACTGGAAAAAGGAAGACATTCTTTTCTTCACATCTCAAGCGCCATTCTCCTCATATCTTCGGAGTTTCAATCTGATCCCTAACACATTCTGCCCCTGCTGAAATCTCGATGCCACGCCAATTCTCTACGCAACTGAATGTCTGCCGACTTCTTACTTCCTCACGACCCATGCCTACATCCGAACTAGAACGAGTTTGGTTCCGCAGCGTTGCCTCTTCCCAAGGATCCAGGATGACAATTCAAAGAGTGATTCGTCAGCCGTAAGCAAACCGAGATCATTATTCCCTAGAGTATCACTCAACATACACATTTTTATTCTGTTATTTATGTGTTTGTACATAGCGTTTATTTGTATTTTTGTATGTTTTTTTTTTCTTCTCTTTCTGTCCTTGTTTCCAGTTTTTTAATATTTTTATTAACATATTTCAGAATCAGCATGATATTTAACTTAAGCCAAATCCATCTCCCCTTTGAACTACTAAAAACTCATTGCTTTCGGCTTTCTTTTATCCAATATTAAAATCCCGAACCCTATTTCCATCCATAAATGTCAGACGTCGAACACTAGTCACAGGGAATGATAGAACAGGAGCGTCTTTCCAAGTCTCTCCCACCTCAAGCTCCTGACACTGTTTAGTTAACCAGAGGGTTACAGTTGCAGGGGCATGAAGCAGTATTGTGAGTAGAATTTTGAAAGTTACATTTCAAAAAACTGATAAGACGTGTGAAAGATATAACGAATGAGATACAAGTAATAACGAATCTTACTAGTATATTTATGGTTTGTATTAATATACAGTGGTTCTGAATACAAATAATTTAACAACTGTCTCCAATTTTGTAACAAGGTTTCACATGGTACTGATCAAAACGTCAGGAACGCAAGATTGAATCATCTAATAAGCCAAATCCATTTCCAAATCTGAACTTCAATAAGCTCATTTCCTTCGATTTTGTTTTATCCAATATTAAAATCCCCAACCATACCTCAATCTATAATTGTCTGACGTCGAATAAATAGTCACAGGGATGGATAGAGCTAGGGCGTCTTTCCATGTCTCTCCCACTTCGTGCTCACGACACTGTCTAAATAACCAGAGGGTTATAGTTGCAGGGGCATGAAGCGGTGTGTGTGTGTGTGTGTGTGTGTGTGTGTGTGTGTGTGTGTGTGT